>JBAMIG010000018.1:10281161-10293715 GCA_037177335.1 Kiunga ballochi | reverse complement strand
TGGGAGGAAGCCGGAGTACCCGGAGAGAACCCACGCTAACACGGGGAGAACATGCAAACTCCACATAGAAAGGTTCCTGGTTTGACATCCCCCTACTGAGGCTCTGCCCAACAACTTTCTTGCTGTGAGGCTAATGTGCTAACCGACCGAGCAAACCGTGAAGCCTCTAACATGAACCATTACACATATTCATAATCAACCAGTCATATAGTAAAATGCATCTGCAGATGACAATTAAAAGCATGTGCATGATCCCACAATCTATTTGATGGAAATTAGGGAAAACAACTGATTAATGCTTTCTGCATAATTTAAAAAAAACATTTCCACAATTTGATAATAAAACTGCAACCTATGTCAGCAATGCAAAAGCTGATTGATTCCTTTTGTTTCTGCTGCGTTTTTTTTAGGAAATGGGGGAAAAATTTGCGAAAGGAGACTGAAAAGTCACAAAATCATAAAACAATCTCACTGATTTGGCAACAGCGTGAGCTGCTGCAGTATGTGCTTTTAAATAGTAAGCAGCTGTTCTGGTATCAAAGGTGTGATGTGCAACACAACAAGCTCAGTGGGGTTTGTTCCACCGTGCTGACGTTCCCTTTTACACAAACATCAATTCATCCCTGTAACTACCTCTGCAGCTGGCTTAAGGGAGCAACAACAATGCACGCACACAGAACAACACAAGATGCACTGAAGGTGCAATGTTTCCACTTTGAGCGACCTATGTGAAATACGGCCTTATTATCCTACCAGAAAACATTGCTGCTGTTATTTTTATGTTTTCTGTCTCTATTAGTAACTTGGTAGATTTTTTTTTCATTTTGTTATCTTTTTTTTTTAACTTCAGGAATACAAACAATATATTATTTTAAACATTTTACATATGAGCAAATATTAACATTAAGTCTTGATCTAAAATAATCTTCTTTGCAGGTTTCCCCACAAATCCAGTAAAGTGACGCTTTTCTGGTAAACATATATTTTCCAGTTAAAGTTACCTGCAAGCACAAAAAGCATCTTATTGTCTGAATACGCCACCAGAGCAGAATGCAAAGCAAAGCAAGCAAATTCAAACCTGCTTTTATTCAAGTGTCTACACTTCATTTACCTTCTCAGAATATTTATATATGCCTGAAATCTTTTGATCTGTAGATATACAAATATGTGTCTCCAAATACAATTGTTTGGAACATGTTGCTCTTTATTATTTATACCTTATTAAACAGATTGTCTTCTTCTGTTTGACCTCTTATGACAAAGAGAAAAACAGCATACCAGACAGAGAAGCAGTCACAAATAACCTAAAAAAAACCTTCTGGATTTTTTTGATAAGCCATTAACAGGTCCCATGTTGGACAAACAGCCAAATCATGGCGGTTTTGAAGCATACACAGTGAGAGCCGAGTTAAACCATTTCTGAGTGCTTGCAGGAGGTCTCGTGAAAACTGGCTAGTGCAAACTCCTATCGACTGGAAAATGTTGCACATACATGCCCAAATCCAACCAGTCAACCATCAATTATTTACCTTCCAGGCCCATCTTGTAAGCTTGGATCTTCCTACTTCCTGGTTAAGAACTTTGTTTACATATTTCATATCAATCCATAATGCATAACAACTAGCCAGAACAAATTCCTATGGGAACACTAATTAAAGGAATATTGAAAGAGTGATTTATACATTATATGTACATGATTACATGCAGAATGAGCAACAAAATGTGGATGCACACAACGCACAAACACACACACAACTCTGAACAAATTACTGTAGGCAGTCGAGATCCTATTGCAAAATATTCACTTTCCAATTTAAAGATAGTATATGTTTCAAAACAGGCCTGCAGTAGTATGTGAGTCACCCCATAATAACCACACAGCACTTATTCAAGAGGCCGTTGCCATAGCATCAATGGCCTGAGATGCAGATGCATTTTCTTTTTAAACTGAGTGGCAGACTCAAGTCACACTTGTGACAACCCCGTAACAAAATGACTCATTCAACCCTTCTGCTTTGAATTTTGCCGCTGAAACATGAATGAGTGTGCACATTGAAAAGCAGATTGCCTCCATAATGTATGTTAAACACTTCCTGCGACTCCTGATGTTCTGTGCAGACACGGTTGTATCTTCCCCTTTCCCTCTTCTTTATCAGCTTATGCAGTAAAAAATATCACCTCTAATTAATACCAAGACTGCATCTGTCATTCTCAACTGTAAGCTATCATCTGGATAAAAAATAATCCCACTTTGTACACTCATCACTGACAGGGTCAAGTTTAGCTGAGAAAACGCATATTAGCATCTCCTTCCTTATTTGCAGTTTTAAAAAGAACTCATCACCTTGCATACGCACACAATGTGTGATTCACTCATTTGTCTTCAACAGACGAAAACATATTAGTCATCTCTTCACAGACCATCATCCTTCTCAGCACAGACTGAAGACAGGCAGTTAGTGAAAGCCATGCACTATACCAGTCTTGAAACAGTCTACCACATTTTCTGCCATGCTTATAGCAACATTTATCAGGTATTTAAGTGTTGGTGTAATCTATTTAAGCCATGGTGAATTGGCCGAATTACTATAACTAAGGCAGGTTTATTTGTGTAGCACCTTTCATGTACAAGACAATTCAAAGTGCTTTACATAAAAACAAATATGTACCCCTCTGAGATACAATGTCTCCAAAAGGCAATTAGTTAATTAAAAAGGATTTAAATGGTATCTGCTATGATATACATGTTGCAGAAACATTAAAACATTAGGCTCAGATACACTAGTTAACATTAATGTTTGCAGATCATAGTGAAGATGGAGACCACAGAGCAGTTTCTTGTTTGTTAAATGATCAAGATGTATAGATATTTAAACAATGGCTATAAGGAAACACAGCTTGAAAAATCTGTCACTTTGATTCAATATAATACAGATAAAATATGCTCAGTTTGGCCTCTTAGTCATCTTTCCCTTCCTTTTATGGTCTAAGAGACTGATAGAAAGAAAAATGCTTGGAAGCAGTCCTGTGATTGAGGGAGTTATGCAATGTAAACAAAGAAGCAATTAGCTTCAATTCAAATAAATAAATAAGTGGTTTAAACACCCCTCATAGTAAGAAGCTCTCTGATTTACGCCTGGGGGAAACAGGGGTTGCATGTTCTCCTCATGTATATGTGGGTTCATACTGTGTACCCCGGCTTGCTCCTACCATCCAAAGGCATGCATGTTAGGTTAAATGATGACTCTGAATTCACTCTTTGAGTCAATGTGAATCTCTCCGTGTGGCCTGGTGACCTGTAGAGTGTACATTTCCTCTCATCTTGCAGAGTCTGGTCACAGTGAATTGCATTAAACTGGTATAGAAAATTAATGAATGATTTTTTTAAATCATATTTTGCCTTAATCTGACATAATTGGTCATGTTTTAAATCTAATAAAGGCTTATTTGTGAAGGATATTTTTTTCTTTAATTCCAGTGATTAAATAAAAAAGTCACAGCAACACCATTATCAACACAGTTTTGTGATGGAATAAAGATAAAAGCCACTTTTGAAGATGATGGGAAATTATGTGTAACATTCTCTGAAACACAACTTAACTTCTCATTTAATCCATGATGTGGATTAAGACACAGAAAATTTGTAACACAAACTTTTTTAAATAACTTCCACGTAGAAGATCAGCTGTACATTGTTTTCCAGTGCATCAGAAGCTACATACAGCTTTTTTTGCTGCCTGTAAATCAGATGTTCAGATTAGAAGACATACACTGCTGTCTGTGAAACACAGCAGACGGTTGATGGGCAGTGGCAGCATCTCTTTGTGCACACACAGTAGAATGAACACTACCACAACTCTCCTATCTACACTGTATTTTGCTGATCAGCCCATCCAATTTTAACAGTACAGAAATTTATTTGAGTGAGACTGATGTGCATCAGTCTGAGGAGAATTATTAGCCATAATGTAGTCATTGTTGGCCATCTTTGTAAACATTAGGACATTTTTCAAACATTTATGGCTCCTCTTGATTATTTAAGGCCATAAAAGAGAAGTAAAACAGAACAAAGTGTCAAAATATTAGAAGTTTTCTTGAATTAAAGTATCTTGTTGCTTTAATTTCACTAACTTGGGCAAATGTTGAGACTAAACTTTGAGCTGTAAATAGACAACAGTTAATATACTGATTCACATCAGTTAACTGTACCCGGCTGAATCTGTATTTACATAGCAATGTAACTAATAAAACTGTTATAATAAAAGAAAGCTATATCATATGTGTATAACAACATTTAAACTCAAAGTTTTTTTTTTTTAAAAAAAAGGATGTTTAAGCTGAAACTTTTGCATGAAAACATGCGTTTCTCTGACAGGTTTCAACTACCATTTAAACATTGTGTGCCTTTTTATATCTCTGTGTATATATTCCCGTCATCTTATCATCTACCAATAACTTCGAATGACTCAAAGATAGATGGCCTTGAGGTTTATTGATTGAAAATACACATGTACGCTCACACCAGCACACACAGGTATCTGTTTTCAGCAACTCGAATGCATCTCTGAAAAACAGGTCCCTGTGTAATTGAGGGACACAGAGGTACAACACACCAACGCACCATGAGCACGGCTACAAGTGGTCCAGCAGTCATCAGATCATCCTGTTTTTCCTGGAGTCGACACACACCACGGCTGGAAACAACAGCTGAATAATAAGGATCCTCAAATCATAATATTCTCTTGTGTGTGCCATTTTGTGAGACACACTTTCATATCTATTGGAAAATGTGGCTGTATATGTGTATGTGGGTGTGTGTGTGTGTGTGCAGGGCGGGGGGAATGTGTGTGCCCATTCCCATTTTGTCACTTTGACATGTCATCACAGCCACTTTACTGTAAATGGAACTGTGTTATTGAGCTAGTCGCTGTCACAGCTCATCATGTCAGAGCGGCAGATCTGATGGGACATGGTCTAGGTGAGCGAGTGTAAATTTATTTTTGCTCAGCCTAAAAGGTTAAGGAGGCAACACACACCTTTTGTTTTTATTTGTAAAAGAATCCACTGTCAAATTTATTCATGCATTTTCTCAACCACAGTTGACATTTAGTACTTCCATCAATCTCCTGTAGATTTAAAGTCAGCATATCACCCCACCACACACACACACACACACACACACACACACTTATGTGAAAAATAATCTAGATATGCATTAACATATGCCAAAACCATCAATCCACAATGCTGGGGCTGTAAACCAGAGGTGGTTCAATAAACAATGAGTCTATGTTCATTCACATCCAGCTGCTGTAACAAGAGAGACAATCTCCTGAGTTACTTTAGTCATAAAAGGGATAAAAGTCGAAAATAACCCAAACTTTCACTTCGCTCTTAGTGATCTGATTAACTGGCTTAGTTTAAAATGGAGGAATAAAACCACCAGTAAAGAGTAAAAGTAGAGCTATGAGGAGAAATGCTAAGCCTTGGGATTTGTTGGGCAGGTCTAGATTTCACCTCAATAATTCATGATGAATTTGAGGATCACATCATCTGTAATGGGAGAAGTGAGGGAAAGGGGATGAAGGTGAGAAATTCAAGTAAACATGAGAAGGAGAAGAAAAACTAGGTGTTTTTGTCCTCTGTGAAGCACTTTAGTCAAATGAGTGTTGTTATAAAGGGCTATACTGTACATATAAATAAGAAAACATTATTACTATAATACTATTGGTATTATTATTAATAATAATAAGAAGTATGACACGGTAAGGTAGACAGACATTACTTTAAAACTGTGGCAATCTTTTACAATAAATCAGAACAGGTGACAGAAGAATACAAAGAAAGCGATGAAACGCAACTTGTTTAAAAAGCAAAATATGAGATAAGACATCTAAAACATCTGGAAAAAATGGAAAATGTTCTCTAAAGCAGGAAAAAAAATTCCTCTAATGTCATTCATATACATTGCTGTAGCCTTTTGTAAACCTGCTGAGGGATAGAGAAAGAATGAAGAAGTGTGTGGCCTGCCAGCTCCTCCAGCAGCTTTGTAGTAGGAGCCTTAATGATGTAAGGGAACATGAGAGAGCAGTTTTTAAACAATGGCAATATGACAAACCAGCATACAGTGTTGATAAAGAAAGCCATAGTTAAAACATGTATTGAAGAATAACACACTGGTTTTGCATGTAATGCAATCTGCTCTTAAACTAAATTCACCACCGCAATACTTGTATCTGCAACATTATCAGCAATAATCCATAGACAAGTGAAAGCAACAGGAAAAGTAACCCTAAAGGGTATTTTTCTTTAAATATCAATGCCTGCAAACAATCACCTAAATGTTAAAATAACAGCATCTTACAGGCAGTATAAGTAAAAGCATTACCACTTGTCATAAAAACAATCAAACAAGACCAATATCCACTGCAGTTTTGTCCTTTCCTCTGTACTTATTTTAATAATTACCCACAAACTATCCAAGTAGAAAATGTTTCCTTTCAAAAAGAACCCAACCCAAGAACAACATCATCCAACCTCATGGTGCACACCATGTAGGCACATTAGAGCTCAAACAGCCGGATGTGGACACATGAGGGCTCTGTTCTTGCAGCTTATGAACAGGATTTTGAGGGTGATTTCCAACTGCTGCTTGTTTTATGGTTTCATATTCACAAAAAGAACTCAAGCAACTTTTACTGCTTGCAGACTCAGTCTCCAATTTCCAACTGTGGGATATTAATTTACATGTGGCTATTACATATTACCACGGTTACAAAGCTATTTCCATTGGAAATGGGTGCATGAGCATTTATTTTTATTGGCTCTTCTTTGTATGTGGATGGATTAGTGTGAGCAGCTGTCCTGATGGCTGTCCATCAGCATCTTTGATGTAACTGCGTTAGCTTATGTGCTGGGTAGATTTCAAAAGAACCCCTTCTGCCTCTTCATCTGATGCCTCTACAAAGAGCCTGACTATAGCTGCAGGGGCCAGGATGCAGGTGTGCACACACACACCCACGTGTGTGCGTTTGTGTGTGTGTGTGTGTGTGCTGTCATTTATCTGAGAGTTGAGACAAAAGACCACCGGCATTATGTTAAGGCCTGAGAATTAGTGTCTCTCTGAGCTTGGCACCTTCTAACACACCTACGCATATACAGGATGATTATGTTTCACCTTTCATGTGTGCACATAAGAAATATAAAGACACACACTACTTAGATTCAGTTTTCCAACCTCTTGACAGGCTATTTTTTCAGTGTTGCTTGAAATACAAGCAGACTCACCCCTAGGTTAAGCATATTTAACTGATAAAGACGATATTATTACATCATGTTTTATTTGCATTTGTTCGACAAAATATTGAAAGAAAAATTTGTCTCATTTACCAAAGTGGTTCTCAAGTGACAAGCCAGACCACAGGGTAACAAAAAATGACAAGAGTTCACTATAAGTAGGAATTTAAAAGCTGTCAGAGGTAGTCCTTCCCCATAGACATGCCAAGCTCACAGGAAAAAGCATTGACTAAGACAGAATGCTGGCAGAAACGGAAGGAGACAAAAAGAAAGAGGGGAAAGGCTCGGGTCATGAGTTACAAATATGGCTTCAAGGCTCAATCAAACGAGGAAGTGCCGTGCTCCAAGAAAGAGAACCTGTCTGGTAATACCAACAAGAGAGCACAAATAAATCAGGGAAAAATGCCAATGTCACATAAACAGCCAAACATGATTTTATCAGTTCAATCTGTTTCAGTTTAAATGTTGTACTGATGCATGTTTATGCGCCTCTCAGCAGGTCTGTGTGTGTCACAAACCCGCCCTTGTTCACAACCTAACAGCAGCCAGGATATCCTGTCAAATGTCGGTACCAGCAGCTTGTAAAAGCTCTCACCACCAACAGTCAACTGACATCTAGCACAAGTGTCTGCCTGCTGAGGTATCAGCAAGTCAACTTCTGCACCCATACTGAGCATGTACACAACCTAATCTACTGCGTCCATGTTACTGACAGAGAAACCCTATGAGGCACATGATGCTGCAGTGCAGTGCTAAACAAGTGCTAAACTTTACAAACTGAGGTAAAACAAACGAGTCAGAAACCGTTAGAGGTGAAGACAAACCCAGGTAATCAGACCACTGGAACATTTAGACATGACATAGAGGAAAAAAGAAGACGAGGCAACTAAATTTGACCAAATTGGATCTGCATGCACACAGCTCATCAATAAAGTGTATTTATGGGGATCCAAGTAATGCAAAGCAATAACTTTCCAAAAAAGTGTGCTTCTTTTTTGTTTTTTAAACTATTTTCAAACTACTCATACCACATTTCCATCCTCCAAACCATGAGGCCCCATGATGCACAACCATCCTAAAACCCTCCTGCTATTTTACATAACCATTTTTCTCTGGTTAAAATTCAGAAAACCCGCACAAATACCTCTATGATCAGAGAAAAACATGCATTATGCACATAAAGACATTACTCACTGCAGGCTATAAACATCTAACCACTATCCCAGTGCCCACTGGTGACACAGTGGAGAGGAAGGCACATCAGCACACGGAGCCACACCCTGAGGCCTACTGCATCCTGTGTGGCATAAAAGAAATAGCAAAAAACATCATGAAGACGGGGAGACTCACCCGGAAAACTTGACACGACAAGACAAACAGGGCCGTCAGCTTTCTTCCAGATCAACCTGTTCCTTGAGAATACAGTTGCTACACCTGCATGAAGGAGACAGCTTTTCTCTAAGCAACTCCTATGTGATGAAGAGCTTTCAGCATCGCCAAACAAAGTTAAGAACTTCACAGTGGTTTCTGCAGTGCTTCGCCTGAGGCAAAAGAGTAACCAAGAGAGGTCTGAGAGACAGAAGGAGGAAGTAGGCGTTTATCGAGAAAAGAGGAAACAGGTTTGTCTGAAACAAAAGGCGGCAAAAATTCAAAGTTAAGGTGGCTGCTATGAGGACAGGATAAATGACCTTGAATTGACATTATTTCTGCCCCCTTTCTCCAACTCACCATGCAAATGTTATGAAACTTGTTTAAAATCTCAGCATTTTATATTTGGAACCTAAAGCTTGTCACATACTCCACAGGAAGCAAGACGTTTGTTGTTGCTCTCGATGCAACAAGAACAAGAAAAAAATTGTTTTGATCGGGTCAATTCATATTTCACCAGAAGTGCTGTCTGTGACGGGGCGGGATATCTGCACCTCCAAAACCATGACCATGAACGTTTTTTTTTTTTTTTACAAAATAAAAGCAATATTTATAGAGTTTTTAAAATATTTCAATCAGAGGCATTTTTATTGAACTGTGTGCATCAGCTGCAGTTCTCATAAGAACACCTAAGGCTGACAGGACTTTTGCCACATCTTTTCAAAGTCTTTCTCCCTCATTTTCTTTTTCTAATTCATAGTAAAACAATGTGTGTCCAGGTCATTTACTCCATACCGGTCACATGACCTACTACGGCATGATGTGTAAATATGAAAAAAGTGACACTTTTTGTGATAAACATCTAAATCAAAACCTCTGGGAAAAAAAAAAAACCTCATGAGAGCACAAAAATCCAGTTTCCATTACTGGATTCTATTGCAGTATTTAGATTTTGTTTAATTCTAGGGGTAACCCTAGTGATTTCTAATCACTCAGTTGTTGCAACGTGTGTCATTAAATACAACGTATTTTATTCAGTTTATACTTTCTCACCACCTTTTTCACCCGTTTACCAAAATTATATATTCAACCCCTTTTCAGGAAAAATGTTGAACTTTTCCACGTTAACTACACCCACCTGACATGTCCGACCAATCACACAGCACCGATTTCTGCTCCGGTTAATAGCAGGCTGCAGATTGAGCCCCATTTTGTTGTTTTGGCCTCGAGAACAAAATAAAAGGTTCTCACATCTCGTGGACAATGTAACAGGCTAAAAGGAATGATGAAATACTTTGCCCAGGCGAAGTAAAAAATAGCAGTAATAGCTTGTGCATTTTCAGTTTATGTTTATGAAAGTTAATTTTTAAATTGATATGATGGAAATAATCCCTTTGTTGCTAGAATGCATTGATGTAACGTCTCTTTAAGGTCATACTTCCTAAAGGCCCAATCTGCTCTGATGCTTTAGAATAGTTGTGTTGAATATGAGAACTTTACATAAGGTGATCAGAGCATTTCAGAGTTGGCCAAAGTGTTGGAGTCTCAGTTAACAGCGATACAAAATAAAAGCAGAAAAAAGACCAATAAAAACATAAAATGATACTGAGGTGGATTTCCTTTATTACACTCATAATTGCTGCTTAGGGATGACTAGAAATTGTCAACCAATGTAGTTCACACTTTCACTTCCACCTCTAGCTCTCCGTAATTACCACAGAGTCAGACCAGTATACAATGGGCAGCAACAGAGTGACTCAGATGGTTTGTACTCACAAAAGACCTTCAACAAAAAGGCTAAACGCTGAAATTAAACTGTTACTGTTTTTCAGATGACATATTTATTTCAAACTGAGCTCTGAGCAATCCATCTGTTTTTGAGAGAGACACAAAAACAGATGCTTACTCCACCCAGGATGAGGTCAACTTCAGTTTACATAAACCACTGTATTGAAAACCTTCAAGACTTTTACTTTTACTCTAAACTCTGAGAGCCTAAGAAAGGCAAACATCCAAGTAGGAAAACATTTCAACACAGCAAAACCAGTGAAAACAAACAGGTCTGCAGAAGTATCTCACATCCACAGAAACATTTCTGTCTCATGCCAAGCTAAAAAGAACGAGAGAGAAACTGTGAACTGAGCTGTTACCTGGTGAGGCCTTTATGCAAAGAAAGCGAAATGTTGTCATGATTTGAGGAAGTGAAAAAGTTTAGAGGACCCACATCCTGCTTGTAACTTTGTTGTACAACGCTGGGAATACTACTACCACCCATGCAAGTCTCTGACAAAGACTGAAAAAATAAACAAATATAAAAACAGTGAGTTTAGGACTATGCAGCTTCATGTCACCCAGCTACCTCAACTCACTCTCAACCACCTTGTCGCTATCATCCCCGAGCGCCACTAAACCCTCCCAGATGCTGAACCACATCTGTCAGCAGCCTTTAAAACTGCACCAAGTGCACACCCCTCCTCCATTCTCTCCTCTAGAATTGACTAAGCTAGAACTGATTTTTTTAAAATTTATTTCAAGATAAGGACATTGTAACATATAAAAGGCACATTTCCATGTATTAGAAAAAGTAAATGTTTTGAACATACAGACACCAACTTTAGAAATGAGCCATATTCTAACACAGTAGAAATGTACAGTGATCACACACTAGCCAGTAATCTAAACTTCAAACTAAAAACTGACAAAGGGGAATCCTATATCACAAATATTTGAATGAAACTTGACAATTATGTCCACTTGGAATCACAGATTAAAGACAAACAACTTTTGTTAATCTAATAGTGATATATATTTTTTATATTATCATCTTCATCATCATTTTTATTATTATTATACATTTAAATTGGGTTCCAGACTCTTAGGCAAGAAGTACAAAATAAAAGAGTTAATAACAACAAATGACAAAATAGAAGAAATGCACTCTGTTGAACTAAAATAGAAAGTAAAAGACTAAATAAATGCAGTGGACAACAAAAAGACAAAACAAGAAAAAATTTCTGAATAAAATATCTTTTAGGGCTTTCCAGAAAAAAGTGGATTGATGCTTGAAATGGAACATTGTTGTCCTTTAATTGAATCTACAAAAGACACTGGAAGGATGGTTCCTTCCTCATTCAGCTTAGATGCACATTGTATTAGATAAAACTGACTGTCCTGAGTGTTTGTTGTTTGAGTTGAAAGTCATTTTACATAGACGGACTAAGATATGCTCATTTTGTGTTGAGTCTTCTCTTCAGTGCTCAAGCATTGCCAAAAGGAAAGAACATCTAACTGAGTAAGATAAGCTTCATCTCATGATAGAATTCTATAATAATAAGAATGAATTTCCTCTGTCGAAAGCGAAAAAAAAAAAAAACAAACCTATGTTTTTATTTGTGCTATTCAAGTGACCATCATCCATCATCAGTTGGCTGTGGCTCTGATCATTACCCACATTAACACTGTTTTTTTTTTTTTTTTAACATGTGTTGTCCAGCATTAAAGCAGGCAGAATGATGGAAGAAGAGCTTCGTGTATATATGTCTATACAGAGAACTTCCTGGTAATCAGAATTTTATTTATTATTTAAAGGAAAGGAAAAGGAAAGTAAACACAACCTAAATAGAAGAAAGATAGGCACCACAAAAGGAAACATTGAAATCCAACCAGATACTAATCCATCCGCTACACTAATATAGAAAACAAAGGATTTCTCATAGGATCCCGCACAGAGTCAAAAAAAAACAAAAAAACAAACAAAAACAAAAAAACTGGCAAATGCCAAGAGCACCAGAAGTGAAGAAGCAAAATATCTAAATAAACAAAAAGCAAAAACACACTTGCCGACAGACACAAAACCTACCAAAAAAAAATCAAACAAACTCAAATCTGAA
>JBAMIG010000018.1:10250871-10266640 GCA_037177335.1 Kiunga ballochi | reverse complement strand
AATACTGGGATTGGGTTATAGCTACAGAAAAACTGGGTTTAGCACTTTAGTTATTCTCATAGTCTCAGAAAATAATTAAAAAAAACAGCCCCTCTCCAACACACGTGCATGCATGACATAAATCATGCTCTGTCTGATGTTTAACAATGATGACACGCTCGCACAATCCTACAACAGCAACCGATACAGCGTAGCAGACACGTGACACCTTCTTACACCTAGCTCATCCCTACAAACTACAGACATCTCACGCTTTTCATCATCATCATCATGGAAAGATACACTTGTGAGAATGAAAAGTTATCCATCTTCATCATGCTGGGTTAAAGGACTCAGAGCCTGAGACTTTCTTAGCTGAGAGATCCTAAATACCACAAACACAATCATGCACTGTAAGAGAGCTGGTAACGTCTCACACAGTATTTACTGAGCTCTGCAGCAGCAGCACAGCTGGAATGCAGCGGGCAGAGTGAGCAAACAAAGCCATCCATATCAATTTCTAGGTCATCAAGGACTGCTTCACACTACACAAAGTCTGAACTGAAAAACTCACCCCTGGATGCACTCTGGTTTTCTGAAGGAGAAACGGTAAAACTGCTTATAGAACCATGTGGAAAAAGAAAGATATATTTAAAAACATTTCTGAGGGTTTTCCTTGTCTCTTGCAGTTGCCAATGGGTCAGTTTGGCATGAGGCAGAAAGTTTTTTCCCTTTTCGTTTTCTTTATATACTGTATATTTTCCTGTCAGGGTTGCCAAGCAATGGAAGCAGCTTGAGGCAAGTAAAGAGCAGAACATGGCAGAAGCACCTATGGGAGCTCTTCTCACTCAGCTACGTCTGTTTGGCTGTCTAGCACCTTCCCATCGCACCTTTAGTACCTACATGCTGTTTTAATTAACTTCGTACCACAGGGAGCAATTATGCAAGGCAACATTCATCTAATTTGGAACTGCAAATTAATCTTCCCTCAAGCTCCACGGCGACATGCACACCAGTGTGTACTGCAAGGGAGGATACTGGGAGTTTATATTACTGGGACTTTTTTCAATAAACATTCTTAAAAGTTGCAGAGGATGACATGAAGATGCCAACTTTGAGAGGCTTTTTGTCGTTACTTTAATACTGCAATCCTGCTTTCTTTATGGAAAAAAGGAAGAGAAATGAGTTTACTAAGATGGACAGATAGCAGGCTGGGTGCATCAAGGAGAAAACAATTTACATACCTTCATTTCCCTCAGGGAACAACAATAGAGAGTGGATGGTGGGGGAGAGTGCTGCAATAACGGGGTGCGCAAATGAGAAGAAAGTGCCAGCGATGGTGATAGAGAGAGGTTAAACTGATGGAGACAGTACGTTGGAAAGAGAGTTTGCTAATGAGAGAAAGATAACAACCTAAAAGGGTGGAGGGCTGTCAGAAGGGGGAAGAAAGAAATTGGCAAGGTTGTGCCGGTGGTGAGAGGATGCCAAACAGTAGGCAGTGTCACTCTGATCTAAAATGTGTTGCTGTTTATAAGACAAAGGCAGGCAAAACATCCTCTCCCAAAAACTACTCTGCATCATTTTGTCTTCGCCTCCATCCACTAATCAGATTTTGCAAAGTGTCTAGAACAAAAGACCCAAGCACTCAAGTTCAGTTCCATTCACTTATTTGGCTTTCTGAAGCTGCCCATCCTTCAGTCATTTATTTTACTGCAAACCCATTTACACCACTGGATTTTAGACTGTGTAGAGAACATTTTATATAGAAATATTTGTGCAAGCCAGCTAACACGACTCTTAGTGTTGCTTTAGCTAGTAAAACTTTTAAAGCTTTTTTTTGTTGAATGGGTATGCACTCTTTTTTGAGCTTGTTAAAACATGCTGCTCCTGGCACACTTCATTTTGTAGGTTAGCTACTTGCATGACCTGATAAACTACCAGACTTCCCATACCAGTTCCCTTGTAGAGGAAGTGGTGTGTTCATCATATAAACTCTGACAAATCTTTAAAAATAAATGACTATAAACCGCTATTGACCGTTAGCCTTATTTCTAATCTGACAGCACAAAAAGGAACCTACCAGAAATGTGCATTTTCAAAATTACAGCCAAGAACTGTACTAAGTATAATAAATACTTCAATTCAATGCAAATAAATGTGGAACAAACAAAAAAGTTCTGCAAATTATACATAGCGTATACTCCTGTGGCAACATGACATGTGGCCTTTATGCTACACCGACTGGGCTAATTCATTGTTCTTGCTGTGGTACACCCCAAAAGCTAGACACATTCACAGTGCAGAGAATTATAATCTTCAGAAAAATGCTGATCAAGACAGAGAACTTTGCTTCAGCCTCCCATAAAGCACACTAACAATTAATCTCACTTCAGATTCACTCTCTCAAAGCCAATGCTGAATCTCTTTAGCAGGTCCCGGAAGGAAACGCCAGATGTCAAGTTAAACAGCACTACATCATCATGGACTACTACCTCAGTGAAGAAGTGACGGATAATACCCTCCAAGTTTTTATTTAGGCGACGTTCTCATGAGGACACTTGAATTGAGCACTCCTGTCGCACATATACCTCACAGAACGGCCGATGTCCTTAGACATGTTCTTATTACCGTGCCTTTTAATATACCCCTAAACCATAAACTGTAGTACGTGTTATGTTTTCTTGTTTTAACTGTTACGTTGACGTGAGAAGGCTGACCCACCTGAGGTAAAACAGGGACTTACGAGCCATGTAAACAAAAATAACTCATTCAGACTTTAGCCAGAGGGGTAAAGAGAGGAGAACATATGGAGTGATGCGCCACAGCTGGATGGAAAGTGATCACTAAGGAAGAGATAACAAAATAGTGGCTTTTATATGAGGCAGAAACTACAACACTAGCAAGATCTATTGGAACATCACAACATAATTGAAAGGACTAAATTGATAAGGCTAAATAGTCTTAATTTTAAATAAATTGCTTTGATTTACACTTCATAGCAGTGAATACTAACTTCATTTTCTGCTGATTAGATGCCTGATTGTGTGACCGCTCTGAGGCTGTGCATGTGAATCCACACAAGAAAGAAATGTCATTTTACAGATGGTTTTGTTTAATCAAAATATAATGTATTAATGTCACCTTCAATTCTTAACTGCTCGACTCAATTATATGAGGAGAGGCTTTGGTGTAACAGTGTCAAGATGGAGGGAAATTGCAGCAAGTCCTGTGCAGCCAACTCAAATCGGTCACTTTGGCTACAGGTTAATAAACTCATGGGATTAGCTGAGAATCCTTTCTGTGTGTTGAATTTATTTCAATCTATTGATCTTAGATTTAGCCACAACAAACTTCCCACATAAATCACTGATAACTGCCAAATAAAGCCAACTTAACCCAAGAAGAGTTTAGTGGTGTTGATAATGTTTAAATCAGTTGTAGATTTTATTTTAACAAGGTCACAAGCATTTGTATTTTCCCTTAGTTACATCTTCTACACGAGCAACTGATAGTTTCTTTTCTTTGTATAAATAATGTCAAAAGCATCAAAGTACAACCACCAAATACAAGAGAATCGGCACCCCTCAGGGTGCCACAGCTGCTCAAAGGCCATGACACCATGAAGCATTTGAAGCAGCAAATTTACATTTAGGTTGGATATTTAACCACAAACGCTTCTGTAAACTGTTACAAAGGTACAAGAGTCCATGGTTAAGCAGTAATAGTTGACTAAGCATGGTAAGCTCCAACAGCAAGTTTAAAGAAGTGTGATAAATGATGGATGCATAAAGCTGCTCCCAGATGCATGAAACAACCATTTAATGCAAGCCACGTAGTTAGAAAACAAAACTTGTAGAAACTTAGGATGAACACAGAATCGCTGCAGATATAATGCGTAATTCAGATCTTTGGCTTTGAAACTATAAACGATGGAAGCGAATAGAGAGCTCCAAGTTGCACCAGTAGATGCTGGTTTCTCGCTCTATCAGGCCTGGTGTGCTCAGCATGCTGAGCTCCAGTCTACACACCGCAAAAAACATTCAAATCAGCTCTTTAATTAGGCTAGCAGAAGCCTCTAAATACGCACCCTGACTTCTTCTTTTAATACGCAAGGGAACATCATGCACTTCTACTAACAGCGTCAACGACCATGTTTGCAGCGCACATGCAACTTGCAGCGTTTCTGTGCACTTGCTTCACAAACCAGAACTAAATCATCACAAAGCACAGAAATCCACAACCAGGCTGATGCATTCGCCGCATTTCCGCGTGCATCTCTGAACAGCGATGCCTTCATGATCCAAACATGCATGGCAACAACAACAACAAAAAGGAGCAGCGCCCAGAAGCCGCTAAAGGCCACTTCACAAAGTAACGCCGGGAGATCAGGGCTGCTGAGGAGGACACATGAAGAGGAAACACGCTAAGAGACCTCGCTTCCACACACAAACCCTGCTCTCAGGCAAAGGCGCAGCGAGTCCAAAACAAGCCTTTTCATTCAGAACAGAAAACGTAAACAAACGCAAAGCTGAATTTCAACCAAACATTTCCGCTTCACAGACCTGTCTGCGCGAGGACACTTCTTCCACCACAGCGCTGATGTCCGATGAGTTTGTGTGTGTTGTGACTGACTGTGTGTGTGTGTGTGTGTGTGTCACTCATTGGTGTTTTCTCCCAGCCTGTCTCTCCTCTGCTGTGGAGATAGTCCTGATGTTTCCACTTCCTCTTTTCTTCTGCCGTCTGCTGGCTGACAGAGACACAGGACGCATAAAGTCATGGAGGGGATGGCTTTCCATTATTAAACAAGCAAACAATAATAAATACAGCTGGCGGATTAACGCTGCAGTTTGGTGAAAATGTTAAAAAGAGAAACATTTTGGTGACTAAATCAACCAGTTTGATATTTTTGTCGAAAAAAATATTTTTTTGTTTGTCTTTTTCATTTTTGCTCCAATTTTTCTGAAATGGTTATTAATAAACACATCACCAATTACCCCGTCATGTGTATATTAATAACCATAATTGGGATGTTCTGCTGGTCCCCAAAGGTCCTTAAACACATTATTAAACAAAAGCAAATTTTGCAACATGACATTTCACAGATCAATTAAACTAAAAATATCTCAGTAAGAGCAACAAAAGGGAAAGAAAATACACATTTCACAAAACAGAAAGATTACAGTACACATAATTACTGAGTTTTCCCCGGAATGAATTTTTCACAATTAAATACATACCAGTAATTTTATATCACATTATATATGTAATAATATATGAGTTTGTTGTATACTGTCTTGAAGGTATGAAACAAAAAACAAAACAAAACAAACAAACAAAAACACTTAAACACATCCAAAGTTCAAACCAAAAATGTGTAAAAAAGATGTAATAGTCATGGATAAATATAATATTTTCTAAAATGCATGTGAAATGTTGTGTTTTTTACTTTGCTGGTGTGTTCTCTGTGGCTTTAATTAGGATTTTATGAATTAAGAAAAAAATATTTAGCTCTAATTTGAGCCTTCTGCATATTTGTAAAGCATCTGAATCATGATATGTTTTTCGTTACGTGTTATTGTTAAAATCTCCCAAAGTGAAGATAAAATCTTCATCATTTTGATAGCTGTCACTGATGATGGGCTATAATGAATGTTTTATTTTACCTTTTACTTTGTAAATCGATTTTACTACTTCTTTTTTTTCAAATAACAAACAAATAGTCTTTCTTTTCTATTTAACAATGGTGTTAAAAAAAACAGAGGAAATACTGAGGTTTAGGTCAAACCTGGTTCAGAACTCAGTGCTGTCTGAATGAAGTTATTTACAACAGATAATAAATAAAACTGAACCCATTTTTTTCTTCTGTTGCAAAAATAAAAACATTTTGCAGGACAGAAAAAAGGCAAACAAAGACAATGGCTTCAATAATTCATGATTATTGAGCACTCTGTTTTGCCCTTCTGTTTGGGGGTCGGCCTTGTGACCTTCTAGTGTTACTCTGTGTTCAGAACAGTTGTGACATCGCTATGCAAGGATCATTGAGACAATAATGCAATTTTATCATTGGGAACTAAAGACTCCAAATAACTGCAGAATATCACTGTTAACACCATTTATGAGCCAAACGAGGCCAATTATCTTTAATTGTATCAGCGATTACCTGCTGTTTGTGATATTGAACCTCAGTGTGTGTGTGTGTCTTTGTTAGTCAAAGAGGAATTGTGTGTGACAACAGTACTGCTGCTCATCCTCGTCTGCCCTCAGCAGGAGCAGCAGGAGGAGGATTATACAGGAGCTCTGCTCATCCTGCTAAATAATCTGGAGCGACACACCCAGCAGAGTTCTCTCAGCCCTCTTGTTTGTTTTTTTTCAGCTTAAAAAGCACACAATGCAAAGCTCTGCTTATTTAAATGACAGCCTGTGTCCTCAGATAAGCCGTTATTTTGACTGTATACACAAAGGAAAGCGAGAATCATCCAGAGAAAAAGAAAGAAGAATGGATATGATGTGTTTTAAAGAAAACTTAAGATGACATTTTTATAAAACATTAACAATTCACCACCAAACAAACAGTCATTCGGTAAATCATCTGTCTTGTTTTTCTTTTATTTCAAAGTAAATGGGTGAAAGATTTAAACCAGCAGAAACAATAAAAGTACAAACAAAAAAACTACAGAATGCATTCATATGAGTGTAAACTCAGAGAGCACTGCAGGTTATCGCTGTATCTAATTAAATGCAATCAGTGTGTTGCTCATATTTTTGCATCCTCTAATGTAAATACCTGACTGTTTGCTGTCATGTGCCTGTGTGGAACCCTCTGATTGGCTCGCATCCTGTTGTACACAGGCTGAATCCATCTGCACATCTGGAGAGAAACTAATGTAACTTTATCAAATTCACTAAAGCTTTGTTGCTGCTCTTTTTCCTTCTGTGCCCTCATCAAAGATTTACTGCATTGCATTATTTTGTTCTCCAACACATAAAAATGTGAGATCAAATGATTGGAATCAGATAAAAAAAACAACATTTAGGAGTCATAATTTGCCATTTTTCATATTTTAAGGACTTTGATCAGGTTGTAGATGAAATATCAGGTCATTTTCTGATTGCTCTGGTCTTTTTGTGTCCCTCTAACTTTATTTGGGGCTTCAGTCAAATTATCATCAGGCCACTGCAATTCAGTCTTCCTTTTATCTACACTGGGGAGCTTATTGCCTGTTTATATTATTTAGTGTCATTTTCTGCTCCTGATGTCACTGATGGTGAATCTGAGCTAACAGAGAATGATCTTATCCTTCTTTTGGCAGTAAAATTAACAATAAATGACTCGAGCCATGACAGAAGCGCCACCAGGTTGAACAGATCCTTTTGGGAATGAGTTCTGTTGCTCCCTTTCCTACATCATCATTCAGAAAGAGCCTCATGTTTGTTTCATCAGTCCACAAAACTCTTCCAGAAGTCTGCCACCCTTTTCTTTTCCTTTGAAATGTTTTTCTGAACAGCAAACCACCTTTCTGTCTTTGAAACTTGCTTGGATTCACTTCCTGTGGCGATCGCTGATTATGATGTGTCCTCATTGTGGAGAAGTAATCATGTATCCATGGAAGCACTGCTCAGTAGCTGTGCAGCTTATTTTCATCCACAGTTGTGCATCTATGTCTACCAACTTATTTGCACTTTTTTTATTTAACAAAAAATGTTTCTCACAGAAGTACTCACAGTGTGCATTGTGTGTTGAAGCTAAAATACAATCAGGATATTAGGTTTGAGCTGTCCCCTTGTCTAAAATGACAAAGTGTCTCAATATAGACTCCCCTGACCAAACTCTTTACAAACCCTTACCTCCCTCTGAGCAGCTTTTTAGACTGAACCTCATTTGAGAGATTCATTGGGCTACTCATAGGGGAACTGCAGTTTCAGTGGAGCTGATTTATCTTTGCTCATCAGTCAGAGAAGCAGATAAAGGATGGACAGCCACCAGCCACAAGAGGGAAGAGGGGAGTGAGATGAGAGGAGAAATTAAAACTGTGCTCTTTGTTAGCAGTGAAACATGCCAGTTGGCATCATTTGCTATGCTTGGAATAAATTCCCCACACAAATATATGATGTATCCTTCCCAGAGCAGTGGAACTTCAGAGGGCCCCAGACTCGAATCTAAGTGGAAATCTGGTTAGCTAGCTCCCCATAGGTCTGCTGTAATTGTCTATCAGGGTCATTAGGAAGAGGAAATGTTTCCAGTTTATTTCCTCAGGGATGGATGTCGCTTGTGAAGAGCATTAGACGTCCTATAATACGGCCTAAAGGGCAAATCCCGTTTGAAGTTGCTAATAGCTGATCTTTGTTGTTGAATACATTTTGATGAGCCGTTCATAGAGGTCCGTTTCTCACTGCGGGGACGACAGACTGAGAAATCTCTTTAAATGGACTCTGAAGTCCACACAATTCCACGGACAAATGATCTAAGAAAGTAATAGGTTTGTGTTTGGAAAGGTCACCCACAAACTATGTAGTTTGCTTTTTATTGTCAGGAATCTTGTGCAGCAGTGCTTATACCATGTTCACTATATTAAACCACCACAAACATGAAGTGTGTCACAATGATATGACATCTGTTTTTCAGGCCAACACCGAGTAAAAGAAAAGAGGTTTTTATTCGGAGAATACAGGAATGTATTCATCTACATTCGTTCCCCGTCTCTGTGGCTTTCTCAGAGCAAACAAGCATTTTCCAACCTCAAATAATACCAAACATTTCTGTGCTGTCTGACATTATGTGGAAAAAATATTCCAACTGCAACTCACTTTTAATTGAAACTCCCCCCCCCACACACACACACACACCCCACCCCGCTCTAATCTGTGCATTAATTACCTGACAAGCACTTTTAGATATTCACAATATGGAAGAGAATACAATCTCTTAATGACACTGTATTTGCTGACATGCAGAACCTGTGAAAGAACATTATCTCTTCCACCAGCAGGCTGGCTCTGCATTGCCCCAGTAAGTGTGCACAAACGTAACACGTACCTACCGATAACTTCAGCAGCTATATCATCAGATTTTGTGCAGCACAACTTAACAGAAAGGAAGTAAATGCAAGTTGTCACCCTGGGGTGTATGAGCTGGATGGTAAAATCATGCAGAGTAATTATACAGTTATTAGTTTTAACCTTGCGGGGAAGAGTGTAAGGGAATCTCCACAGTAACTTTTTGATCCGACACTGCAGCACACACACATCTAAGATGTACACATGCCGTTTAAAGCTTGTATCTAGATGGAAGTATGTTTCTATTTTTTAGTCTGAATCTGAAAAGTGGCTCGTTTTTGAGGTTTTGCGTTTTCGCTTCCTTTTTTTCTTCTTTCCTTTTTTTTTCTTGTCCTTCTTTTTCCTCTTCCTGCTGCGATGGTGGTGTGATGAAGACGAGGAAGAGGAAGAGCTGTCTGAGTCGTCAGAGGACGAGGAGGAAGTTGTATCTTGAAGGAGCTGCTGCAGCTGCTGGATCCTACAAACAGGAAAAGTGAGGCAGGTATTAAGAGTCGAGCTTGTGGCGATTATTCACTCAGAGCTCGACCGGTCCAGTCAGACAGTCTTTGTCCAAACAGCAGCATCTCAGGACTGTGTAGTCACAGAGATAAGGCTAAACACACCAGAAGAATGACATCATCATACAAACCTTAGCTGAAGCAACCAGAAGCTGAATTTATTACCTATATTACTTAAGTGATTAAAATGATTTGCTGAACAAAAACTTTCTGATCTGAATCTCTATAAAGTCAATTATATGGCCTAAAGAGGAAAACAACTTTGGTCAATGTGGTTGCTTATAAACTCCTTTGTGTAATTCATACTATGGTATTTTAATGTGCTGCTATATTGTTTTACCTGCACGTGACAGCTTATGTTTGGGTTTATGGTGTTTCATAAATGTTTGGATTGAATGCATTCTGTGCCTGATCACTCCTGAAAAAAGATTTGTGATCTCAATGAGGTTTTAGGTGGTTAAATTAAGGAGAAAATAAAAGAGAAGTGTCACAACAACATATTGCAGGTAACAGTATGTTGGAAGAGCAATGCCGCATCGTTCACGGCTTCATTATAAAAGAGGAAACGTTTGCAATGAATAACTGTTAGTCTGTCAGAAACTAAGGAAAACAGACAAAAAACAAGATGGATATGCGTGTTACCGTTAGGGACAGCGTCCATGTGTGTTACCGTTGGGGACAGCGTCCATGTGTGTTACCGTTGGGGACAGCGTCCATGTGTGTTACCGTTGGGGACAGCGTCCATGCGTGTTACCGCTGTCCATGTGTGTTACCGTTGGGGACCGCGTGCACGCGTGTTACCGTTGGGGACAGCGTCCATGTGTGTTACCGTTGGGGACAGCGTCCATGCGTGTTACCGCTGTCCATGTGTGTTACCGTTGGGGACAGCGTCCATGCGTGTTACCGTTGGGGACCGCGTGCACGCGTGTTACCGTTGGGGACCGCGTGCACGCGTGTTACCGTTGGGGACAGCGTGCACGCGTGTTACCGTTGGGGACAGCGTGCACGCGTTAGTGACCACATGCATGCGTGTTACCGTTAGTGACCGCGTGCATGCGTGTTACCGTTAGTGACCACATGCATGCGTGTTACCGTTAGTGACCACATGCATGCGTGTTACCGTTAGTGACCGCATGCATGCGTGTTACCGTTGAGGATTCACAAATAAATAAATAAATGAATAAAAATAAAAAGGGAAGATATGCAGCATATAGTAGAATAATACAAGTGAAAAGTACACAACATAACTATTTGGAATATAGAGAACAATGGATGTCCAGACATATATTTAGCAGAGGACAATAAACATATTTCAACTTGAGCTATGAGAACAAGCTTCCACTAATCGAGCCAACAGAGAGAATAACTGTGGCCCACTGGTCTTTAACAGTGACCATCAATAAAATCATCACATGAATCACCCAGCAACCTAAAGGCGTGTTGTATGTAACCAAAGGGTGACATGTTTATGCTTCTCAGCAGCAAAAGTCATTACTGGAAAACAAAGAGTGAAAACACCAGTTTGGTTTAGTTTAGTAGGACTAGTGAGGTTACATGAGATAGGGGTAAACAGCAGGGAAAGCTGACATAATATTCCCCATGTTAGTTTGACAGAGTACTAGTGTTGTAGAAAAGATCCATTAAGGGAGAAAGGTATCAAGCTCTGGTCTTTAAGAGCCACAATTTTGTTACCATGTAACGCTCACTGATTCAAATTAATGTGTCATTGTGCAGAAATGAATAGGCTGCTGAATTCATTTAATGTAAACCAGGTGTGTTGGAGCAGGGTTACACTGAACAACTGCAGGACAGCAGCCCTCTTTGGCTCCAAGAGCTCTTTTCATATGCAGCACAAATGAGTTATTGTTTGTAGAGACTTTAAAATAACCTACTGCTTAACAAATGTTTAAATGTCTGGTATAACAATGCTATAAAGCTGCAAAAAGAGAAGGGGGAAAATGTGGTGCAGTTTGGTTAAAACATAACCACTCTGTAGGAACATGTGTCTGGAAATAACCAGACCTTGAAACAGTGTAAAGACAAAAGAAACAAACTCAACTAAAATAAATACAGAAGTGGAAGTTTTAACAACGAGGGCCACGGCGCTGCAGTATGTACAGTAAGGAAGACATGCAGGGAGAAGTTGGCCTATTCCACCTCCCTTTTAAAGAAGATGTTAAAATTAATGTGGCACGGACATGCAACTAAAACTTCAAAGCATTTCTGGCCTTTAAATAACCTCTTTTGTATTGCATGGCTTTCACACACACACACAAGCACACGTGCTGTTCTGCATGAATACAAACGCCCCTACAGAGAGCCTTGACGGTGAACTAAACTCAACTTCAAACATGCTGGTGTCAAATGCTATTATTAGAAAGCTTTGTTGGGGTCTGTGGCCACTATGAGAGCACTCCCAGGTCAACTGAGATCTTCCCACTCTGCTGAGGAAAAATGGGCAAATATGGCAAATATGCAACTGTTGAACTTACACAGCTTTCTGCCCCTTGTGAACAAATGAAAAATACTGCCATAAGGTTGGCTAAATGTATATACAATGCTATTAAATACAACATACCTCGTCTCTTTTTCATTTCTTTGGTTTTCCCGAATTATGTCATACATAGGATCTTCATGGGCCTTAAAAATAAACACAATATGGAATGAAAAAGAAAAAAACCCATTAACTTCTGCATTAGCAAAGCCAACTACCAACACAGCACAACTAAAACAATGTATTGCAAGAACCTTTAAGTAAACTGAGATGATAAAAAAAGAGATTTAAACAAGAAAAAAATGGTCAAAAGTATATTTATGGTAAACTCTGCAGAGGTCGGCTCTTCCTGCAGAGTATTCGTCCTTTACATGCACAATGGAGCGTGTCATCTAAAGTCTGTGGTCCACATGAGTCACCTAAATATATCCTGACCTAAACTTTAACCATCTGACATATAAATATCATTTTAAGGCTTCTGTAAAAGTCAGCCAACTCACCACTCTGAATTGCTCCAGTTTCTGGTTGCCTTTGATGAAAAAAGGACACTCTCTGTCTCCTGTCCTGTGACCATAACGTTTACACCGCCAGCCTGTAAAACAGGAAGTCAGGATGACAAACACATATAGAGCATTGCAGCAAATTAGGTGGCTAATTAGATTCTTAATAACAAGCCCTACATACATAAGTGTACGTATTTCTGATATCTGTGATTTTAATAAACGTTTGCACTTGGTAAAAACTTAACCTAAGCAGTGAGTGAAGAGATGCGTAGCAAGCTTTATATTTGAGAAACGTAAGATTTTACAACCTTTTAAAGCTCTACACTTGAGGTGGTGGTATTATATTTTTGCATGCACACATCATCGCATTTGGGAAGAAAACCAGGTTTGAGGTGAAACAGACAACATTTACACACAATAAGGACTTTTTGTTTCATTTGAGGGCAGAGTTTTCAGAGATAGGAGTAGAATATCTGTGTGCGACAGTAAAAAAGCATGCTCTTAAATAAAAAAAACACTATGCCCATAATAAAAGAGACTAATGCACTTCCCTCTTCTATGTGAATGTCTTATTTACGAGGATTCAGTTTATTATTGTAAAGGGATTGTGCTGTTTATGGTGAAGTTTCCATTTACTTCAGTGGAACTAAAAATGGTGAAACTTGTAAATATTTTCTAAAAGAATTAAGTGTTGCAAATCCGTTTCAGATCCTGCTAAACAAAATGTGATGGATAGACCCTCTGCGTGTGTTTGTGTGTTCCCCCAATTCCCTGATAGTTAAAATCAGTTTGACAATATGTGGGATGAAGGAATGAGGGATGTCTTAATATAACGAGTGTTTATTATGTTAAAAAGACACAAAGTAATCTTCACAATGCTGCTGCCAATCTCCATCATGTTTATCAAAAAACAATGACCAAGTGTTTATGTAAAGTTTCTGTGGCTATGTTTGCTCTTGTAGACTTTTGCCCACTCATCGGAGGGGATTTAATATGACTGTTATTATGAAAATAAAGAGTTTTCAAAATGTAAAAAACAAAGAAAAAAGATTTCAGACTCTGAAAGTATTTCTCAATATCTTTTAGTATCAACAAAAACAATATTATAGTCGTATTAATGATTATAATCAGAACTAAATAGAAAGTCAAGCTTAAGTTAAAAATAAACTTAAATGAGCAACATCACAAACTGGATAAAGAAATTCAACCAGTTATTAGCTTGTGTTAGCGCCTCGAGCTTCCATTATGCACCAGATGCACACCAAGTCATTTCTAACATTGTTCTGAATGGACTCTTTTCTGGTTCCACAGTGACTTTACTAGTTCGTGCCAAACCAATTTACACCTCGTTTCAAACAATCGTGTCACCGTAACTAAAGCATGACAATCAAGGTAACATTTTATCAAAACTTGTGTAGCAACAAGAACTGATGTCAGGATTGCTGACTGGTATATAGGATCTTGTAAGACATTATCAGGACTGTGTTACGCCCCTTTGACGGTATGATGATAAAACTACAAGAAACAAGGAAACAAATAAAAGTCAATTGAAATATGAAGATGTTTTCAGTCAAGAAAATAGTCTCTAAATAATTGTCCATTGTAGAAACTCTGACAATAAATCCAGTGAGGATTTTAAGATAAAGTTTGCGCATCCTTTAATTATGTCTTCTTACTGTTTACAATCTCTTATGTATTTTCATTGCCTGTTTTGCACCTCACTATAATGCTTTTCACCCCCCCCAATCACCTTTCTTGAACTGTGTAATGGCTGTGAGGAAGGCCACCATGATTACAGAGGACTAATCTCATCCTCTCTACTACTTTTGCCAACCACAGAGGGTATAAGGTCCCATTGGCCTGGAACTACATCTTCAAAAAACAATCTAACCATTTTGAGCCAACTAAAATAAATAAAATTTCATCTTTGTTATTGTACTGAACAATTTTATTTATTTTTTACATAGCATATCTAACACACACACACACACACATACATATACATATATATATGTTAGATATGCTATACTAATAAGCTTTCCCTGCCCCAATGGGTATTATTCTTCCTGATCTGTGTCTCCAGTGTCTGTTTAACAAATACCACTAAATCAATCATCTATCTATCAATTCCATAAACTCTATAGGATTGTTAAAAGTCCATCTAAACATTGAGTTTTTGCAGAATCAGATGGAAAGCATATCTCCTAGTGTATAAAATAGGGATATGTACTCACACTGCATCACCTTCACTTCCTTCCCCAATGGCATCCAAAGACCCCTGGTGGGGGCATTAGCCAGAAAGCTCCTGGCTGCTTCATTTCCTGGTTCTGCTGGGATGCAGTCTTCTGGTTTTTCTTCATGTTCCTACAATAGAAAATCTCAGTGATTAATGTTATGGCTTTGTTTTACACGCACATTTATTTATATATATATATTTATATAGATCTGTATTTGCTGTGCACTTACCTTTATAAGACCCGGCGGAGGTTTTTCATAGCTGGATAAAAGTGACAGATTAAAAGATTGATAATAATAATAAAAGGACAGCTTTAAAACAAACCGCATCAACCTGGGAAAACTTTGGCTTTAAATAATTAATTCCTGTTTAAAATGAATTGATATTTATAATTCACGCATAAGTTTGCAGGTTTCAAATGAAGACTTCTGGCTGAACTGACTCACAAAGTTTCGACGTGTTTCAATTTTTGAACCTCTTGGCTGAGTTTCTTCGTATGTGTCTTGAGTTTTTCTAAATCGTGTTTAGAGGTCTTGTGTTTCTTGTGGTCTTCTCTGTCGTCCCGTTCACTTCTTCGCCTTTTCTCCGACATTGTCTTCACACCAACAAACTATTTTAATTAACCACCCTTAAAAAAACAAACCAAAAACATTAAGGTACATACGCTCTATGGAGGGTGACTTTTTGACGACATTTCTGTTAGAATTGTTGTGTCAATGTGCTAACAAATAGCTACATAGCAAACATTGCTCTGGTGCTGCAGTACTTCCTGTGCAGTCAGGTTGGTTGGTTAAAGTACAGCGCCACCTGCAGGACACAGGCTATAATTAACAGGTTGTCGACTCCATTTGAAATTTTTAAGTTTCTTGTATGTTTTCTTAAAAAAAATTAACAAAATAAAAATAAAAAACAATCCCACGCCTCCAAGGAAAAAAAAAAAAAAAAAGAAAAAAAAAAAAAAAAAAAAAAAAAAAAAAAAAAAAAAAAAAAAAAAAAAAAAAAAAAA
>JBAMIG010000018.1:10234077-10246254 GCA_037177335.1 Kiunga ballochi | reverse complement strand
CTGTGCTTATATATATATATATATATATATATATATATATATATATATATAAGCACAACACACGCATACATGTACGTTTGCAACTATAAAACGTTCTCTGTCAGGAATGCTGTGCACATGATAATGCAAAACAGGACATACCTAATGCAAATAGCCCAACATCTTTCATCATACCTACAATCCATCTCAACACATCTGGAATTGATTTGAGGAAGTTTTTTCTTTATTTAGAAGCTTCACATCACTTTCTATCATTATTCCTGCTACAACAAGCCAACATCTTCCCGCAGATCATTATGGCTTCATCTGATTATCCATGATCAGGAAACTGGAGGGAACTTGCAGGAAACAAAATCTTTTTGATAATTACAGTTGGCTCTATTCTGACCTTTACTGTAAATAATTTCAGTTATGGAGATTTAGATGACCACCTAGATTTTACTAGCTTGAATCCAAACAAGTGTCTGCAAACAGATTAGATGCAACTTAGAAGAACACAGGCAGACCAATGGATGTTTACAGCTAGAAGGGTCTCATACTGTTTATCCTTCTATCCTTGATTTACCACAACAGGCCACAGATCCATCAGCTGGCCCAAACTAAAGCATAACCATGACAGACAAAAAAAAACCTTTAATTAATGATGCAGACCAGCTCATCAGACAACAACAATATGAACAATGTGTAGGAAATTATAGCACGCATTCAATTATTAAATGTCCATAGAGTTTGTTGTGGATGGTGCAAAATTGCAACAACCTGAAATCTAAACCCAAAACCATCACGTGTACCAGCTTAATTTACTCTAATCCGTTGACGTGTTGTGCATGCACTTGGAGCGAAACACGTGAGTGTTTCTCATTGAGATTTGATTTGTTATCTTGGTATCTTGGCAGAAGACAAACCTGCCTGATGGCTGATTAAGCATAAGGCGAAGGTGACCTGTCAGAGCTTTAAGGTAGCAAAGAACACAAGTAATCCTATACACAGCTGGAGGAATATTAAGGACAACTGCTGGAGATTTTATCACAGTTAAAAATCTAGTTATAAATGAGAAATAAATATTTATTGAAAGATTTTAAAACTCACACATGAAGCTTCACACAAAGTCTGACCCTTCAAAACAACTAATGGAGACATCAGCCGTCCCACTCTGATGAGAATGCTTCGGTTTTTCTATTAACAGGAAACAGGAGATAACACTGATGGCAACAGTGACAGATACACTTAACCTTGATCCTATGTACATATATCTCCACTGTTGCTCTAGCAATTATGCATAGTTCAGGCATGTCAGTAACGCTTATTTAAACCTATAAATGTTTTTTTTTTTTAAAGCATGCGGTTATTAAGATATCATTGGCAGCTGCTATCTAAAATGTGCTTTATGCCTTCATGAAGACAAAACTAATTTGTCAAGTATCACGATGAGTGCATATTAAAATAAATCAAATAGTTCTCATAAATGGAGTTTAAAGGACTGCAGACTGTCAAAACCAACAATTCTTGATTCAAATGTGCAGTTTGATTTTACATAACAAATAGGATGTATTGAGATGCTCACAAACCTTTTATTTTGAATGTTTTTTCAAATTTGTGATTAAGTCTGAGGTTATTCATAGTGCTATTTAAATAAAAAGCTTAAAGGAAAACCACACAGACATGCAAACACATACAGACTGACATAAATCAATTCTGCAGATGGACTCCCTCTATATTTAGCTGCAGCTCCATAAATACCTCCCTTCCTGTCTTTCTCTCTGCTGCCAGAGGTCAACTTAGGTTGATTAATTCAAACTTTGTAGCGTGGTACACACACGATGATGAGCAATAACAGAATGTGAGATAGAATTAGATGTCTGGTCAGATCTGCAGCACAGATAATCAGTCTTATAATGTTTATAAGCACAAAATATTAAGAGAGCAAATATCTGAATCTGCTGTGTTGTTGAAAGTCATTGGAAAACACATCAATACAACACAATGAACTTAAATCCAAGCAGCTGGACGATCGATATGGTACCAGCAATGTTAGCTTTCTGCCAGCTGCAGCCTTTTGCTGTGACTGGGTGGAAGCATCCACTTTTTTTTAAGCAGCATTTGCAGACAGGCGGCCTGCAGAGAAACCCGATCTGAAAGCTATGCAGCTACACGGTGGTAGTTTTTAAAAAAGGATGTCATATCTGATTCTAGCTTTATTTTTGACTCTGTTGGTGATAATTAAGTTAATATTTCATAATGCTTCACATGACAGAGTTTACTTAGAACAACACATTTATGTGCTTTTATTATAGTTTCCAAATCATTAGTAATCAGAAGACACACCTGAAAGGCCAGCTGTGTGTGTGGGTGCAGCTGTGCAGGCTGCAGAGGAATGAATACAACAGCTTGGAGACAGAGCTTAATTTAGAATAACCTGATTATTATAAGAGCTGTCCAATGGTGCATGTGTGGCATAATGGGAGACATGCATTGAATGCCATTAATGTGCATACGTGCTGATGGGTTCAGTTTCAGAGATGCACTGTGGTGAGTCAGAGGACCCAGGAGCTGAGCAACTTTGAACCCAATGACTTATAGTTAACTGGTGAAGAGACTAAAACTAAGAATCAGCATGCTGTTATGATGCAGCATTAGAAATTATATGCATTTATATATAAAAATATTGATAGCAGTGAGAAACTAAGTTTAAAATCAGCCTTTTTGACAACACTGTACTTATTTCTGTCTTGCTTACGTGCATGATGCGCCCTTCAAGGTTCCCCAGGGATGCTAGTACAGCTACTGCCCTATGAATAACGGAACTATCCAAAACAAATTTACAGGTTGAAGGAAAGACCTGAACTGAATGTGTCACTTTAGTAACAAACAACTCTGCTGGGAAGTACAAACTTATTCTCAAGATGAAAAAAGAAATGATGAAGGGGGAGAATATGTGCTTCATCTTCACTCCATTTAGGGCCTCCGTTTCTTGTGGGGCTGCTATCCAAGTTATTTCCATTTCTTCTGCGAGATAACTGACCCAGCAAGCATAAACATATCTGATTTATAATGCGTCTAAGATACAGCTCTATGGAATTGAGGAAAACCTATGATGTACTGGCATCCATCCCAAGGGCAGCAAATACACTCTTCGCGAGGGGAGAGCAATATGGTGTAAAATGAAGGGGATTTACAGCCTCGAGTATAAATACTCTAAACAGCTTATATGCACGTGAATGTTTATGTGAATGCTGCAGACATGAGTCTCTCTTTGATTAAATTTACTGTAAATACCCATGCAAATACAGAGATGGATATATATTGTTTAAAAGATGCAGCATTTCACAGAGAATAACAGCAAAAGTTTAATTCATTTGATGTACTTGTAGAAGTCACATCTAAATACTGGAAGAGATTAATAAAGAAAAGTAAAAACAAATTGTTATGGTAACTATTACTGGATGTAATCAAATACAACCAAACACAACCAATTAAAAAAGGCACCACCTTTAATACTAACCTTTCTTATCTCTTTGCTTCTATTTTTCTTTTGTTTCATTCTATAAGATTTCCCTGTTAGTCATTTTTCACTGCTTTTCACCGTTTATCTCCATATTTATCTTTTTACCCTAACAGGCAACATTTATTTCAAAGACTGGCTTAAAAATGCTTTGTGTGTGAAACATTTGCACACAAATTGAACCTTAACACCCAACACGACAGCAGTATTTCCACTAAAGCTGCATCCGTTTCATGTCAGATCACATGGACTCCTGCCTCTCTGTAATCACCACTCACCGATGCTATGGTCACATGCTCCATCACCAGTGCCCTCATTTTAATGAGTTTGCCAGTAGAGTATGTGAATTATGACCATAATCTGCTTTCTTTTTTGTCACAACATCCATATGGAAACAGAAAAAATGAACACTTTAACAATGTATGTGGGCTACAAGATATAAGGTCGGTGCTAGAAACCAGTGATGTTGCATTATTTCTATCACAGTTCAGCCTAATGGGCCTAATATAAAGGTGAGTGATGACTAAAGCACCTTCCTGTGAAATAAACAGGTGATTTTGCTGATTCAACTAACAAAAATAAAAACAATTCAAGAGAAAATAAAAGGCTTTTTAGGATACAAGTCTTTTTTTCCTATCTGTGGTGGGAAATTTTGCTCTGCCCTGCCTCTTTTCAGATCCAAACACAGTTTTCAGACTAAATGTTGACCTAATTTATCTTCCTTCATCAGTTTATCAACATTTCTCCAAGCAGTCGGGTAAAATCAGCTTTCCTTCTTGTTGGACTGTATTTGCTTTTATGGTTTTAATGCACCGGAAAGCAGTAAAATACAAGACTAAGTCGGTGGGATTTGGGGTTTTGTCTTCTCACCAGTTTTGAGGAGGAATTTTGGAAGCGAAACAGCAGACTTCTTTGCACCAAATTCAGTCGTTTTCCTCGAGCCTTCCTGCGCAGGATGTTCTGCATCTGTGCTGTTGGACGTCGTTTGGGCCACAGCCGCACTCGATGATTGTCAGGCTTGAGCCACTGGTAACAGTATCGACACACCGAGGTGCTTTGCAACAGATCGGAGAATTTTCTATTGGGTTGTGCTGAAATGAGAAGTGGGGCAGACTATTTAAAATCATAAGCCATGTGTTTTGCCTTTAAACAGAGTACCATAAGTTGTAGATCCCTAAATGCCACAACGACAATAACGACTGTATAAAAGTATAAAAACATCAGCAGTTCTTGTACATAATATGAATCACATTTGAAGAAAAAAAAAGTTATTTCTATTTCTTTTAATGTCAACACTTTAAATACTAAAACAGTTTATGGGAAAACAGTAAATATATTTAAAATCAGACTGAACAAAGTTAATATTAACTCCGGAAGAAACCATTTCCCACGTTTTATTTTAGTTGAAAAGCTTGAGGAGCCATGCTTAAATGCATCGCTGTCCACAGATGCGGTTTTGGCTTACATAGCTCTGTATGTGCATGAGTGAGTGTGTGTGATTCCACCAAAGAGTCTGCTTGGGACAGCTGGTAACTGTGTAACTTTGGCAGAGGATTTAATGAGTTTTGTCAGCCTTGATGGGGTGCTGACAAGGTCCTACTCACAGTTACATTCTGCACATGTGCTTATTGTATGTTAGATCACCGCTGATGAAAACACATATTTAATAAAACATTAATTTCAAATGAAATGATGCAAAGTTCTCTCAACTTACCATTAACCTTCAGAAGCAACATCTGCCTATAGATGAGAAAATAGATCATGTTAAACACTTAAGCAGACATGAGTAGCATTTAATAAGTTGGTTTTAAAAAAAATACTTTTATAAATGAATAACATATCTAGAAAAGATACTGTTAAAGCTTTCTTAATGTTGATCAAAAAGCATGTGTGTGCAGAAACTTGATTAAATTTGTGCAAATAAAAAAAAAGAAGTGACAAATATTATCTGTTCAAATGTATCTTCTTACATGTAAATAACTATCATTTCAACTGAATACATTTGTGAGAACAAAAAACCCATTACAAGATGGAAAAATCAATTTAGGGGAAAAAAAAAGCTTCCCAGTGTAATATTCCATTAGGTCTAGTGGAAAACATGAAACCGGAAAAGCAGAGGGGTCTCTTCCAAAACAATATAGGCCAACACACCAAACTATTTATGGTCTCTCTTCCCCACAGGACCGTCTGCTTAGAACACTCTCAATGACATATTTGTACATACATTTTAAGCAAGCCACCGCTAAGCCCATCTAAAATTAGCACCAGGCTTAAAATCAATGAGGGGGACATTGGTGTCCTGCTGTTTGGCCGCACGTGCAGCGGGAATAGGGGGGAATGGAAGAGTGTGTGGGGGCAACTTTAATCTGAAATTGACCCACAGACAGCTTTTGCGGACATTCTCAGCCATGCCATGTGTGCTGGTGCAATACACATCTGGATGAAGCTGGGTGAATGGCAGGGTGGAGAAAGATTTATAAGACTTATGCCAATGGTCAACACTGGGATGAGTCACTGATCTTCACCTACATTATTAATCAGTGACCAGCTTAAAACTCGCAGATTATAAAAACTCCCGTGAGGAAGAACACAGAGTGATAACCAGCTGTGGGTCATGAGTGTGTTGGAATAAAACTAAAAAAAAAAACCTATGATGACTTTACTGACATTGAACAATTCTATAAATAGTTTGTCATCTGGTGAGGAAACTGGTTCGTAGATTATTACTTAAAATGCTAATTATGAATTATTCTACATTATAGAATGTACCTACTGGAAAATCATGTGACCAAATCTTCTAGCTTCTTTATTCTAATTATTGAAAAATGGATCAAATTACATAAAAACATTGTGCATGATGTATAACCGTCTTACAAAGCTTCAGTAAAAAGAAAGAAAATAAAAAGTATAAATAACGGATTCTTGGGGGGTCAGGTTTTCCTCCTACACCTCAGCTTCCAGTAACGTGTTTTGATAAGATAAATCCCACAGCACAAATCATCTTAATATACAAGTCATGTTGTGCACTTCCTTTTAAGAGCAGACTTAGTTGTGGTTGTAAATGCTGAAGATAAGAGCCTTTAACATTAACTCCTGACACCTGGGAGATGCAATCAGAAAACCCTGGCAGACACAAGAGGGAGGAGGATGTAGAAATGATGAGTTCTCTATAACATCATAACATATTCATGTAATTAGAGACAGAAGTACCATCTGGAAGTAAGGCAGGAAAAATGCTTTTATTGCCAATATAAAAGGGAAATACAGTGAGACTTTGATGAGAAACATTTACCAATGATTGTAAGTTATATGTAGACTAAAAGTACTGGCAAAGAAAACAGGCTGCACAATGTCGTCCAGACACTACATTTCCCTATTATCACAGTGACTTGGTCCCATTCATTAGCAGGACACTGGCAGGTGCCTCCAAGTCTGGGTCTCACTCGTATGTGAGGACGCCTGATTGTTCCCACTGAGAGTAACATGAGCAATGCAGAGCATTGCTGCCTTTTAATCCTTGGTTCAAAATTGTTCAATTTATATGAAGCAACCATAAAAACAATGTACCAATCTATGAATATTCCTTATTATTACCACATTATTGATTTTAAATTCTGAAAACTATTATCTTGAATTCCTAAAATAATTAGCCCACTTGGATTGCAAACACACATCAAACACACACACATATGGTCTAATATTAGTAAATAAACTGATTTTTTTCCTCCTGCACACAAGACTAAAAAGCATAAATCAAATAAATGTGGGATCTGAACCCCTCTTGTAACAGTCAAACATATTCTAAAACTAAATAACATCGATTGTTATTACAAAAAACATCCATATCATCATTATTATTATGATCAGACCATAAAGCTTGGTTCTGGTTACTTAATGGGAAAAAAAACTCCACTGGTCTGAAAACGTGAGCTCCAATAATACAATCAGTTATAAACAAGAACAAAAGCAGCTGGTCACCAAGTTCACTTTGGGTTCACTCTTTGCATTTACCCAACACAACAGAATAAAGTAATAAGTCTTCAATAAGTCATAACTGATACAGCTTTGCTGAAACAGCGTGGTGATAACTGTACGAAACACTAACACACTCATCATTATCAGCCTCACAAGCATCGACCACAGCAGCAATAGGCAGTAATACAATCTCTAGTGTGTTGTGTAAACACTCCAGTGACGCATGAGCCAACATGATTACTAATAAAGGAGGAAATGGTAGAAGCAACCCTATCATGGCCATGTTGGCTACATTACGTATAACATCACTCCTGGAAAAACACAAACATGGTCAAAGACATGGAGTTGAGAGCGGAGCTGTGAGTGTGGATGATTGACATCTATCAAACTAAGCACTAACTAAGCTAACTCTGATTTAATGGGAGCAAACCGGCTAATGAAGGGAGGTGGGCTAAAGCTAAAGGCACACTGTTAGGCAGCTGAAACCTTTCTGGGCCTTCTTTCCATGGATATTTCATTACCTGTCAACCAGAAGCAAATTCATAATTATGCTGAATTTCAAAGTTAAATAATATGTAAACAAATGAGTTATAAAACAATTAACTCATCTTTCAGTGGTCATGAAGGTAAGCACAACTTATTAAACCTAAAATCTTTCTTGTAGCAGGGTGTAAACATGCTTATATTTATGCTGTAAAGTTGGCCCTAAGATGATTTACTCTGTTCATGAGCTCTTAATGAGAAAGGGCGAATTTTTGGCACTTCTGCATAGGTTTCACTTTTTTCCAACAGAGGTTGTCGCTGGATATTAGTCCTCTGACTAAACTTTACATGATAAGCATATTAAGCCAGGTGTAAACTGGATCTGTGGCTGACAGTTTGGTTTTCTTTGCCAGGGATGTTGCAATGAAAACAATGAGGTTTTGCAAACCATGGTCCAAATATACGGATTTGAATTTTGCCTGCTGGTGATAATTAGATATGGTCAACATACAGAGTAATACCACAGGTCGTTGTAGCCAGGCGATCTGGAAAATAGATCAGTGTATTAATGTGGCAGTCAGCTCACACATCAATAAAATGACTTTGAGTCAATGCTGATGGTATCCCGTGTTTTTGTTTCCATCTATGGTTTTGCCCACAGGTTTCCTGGCTTACACACAAAGTCTGCACTTGCATGTAAATGGTTCTGCACTTAATCTGCATTCGTGTCAATTAAAAAGTAATTTAACAGCTTCTTGAAGGTCTAAGGTTTTGTCAATGTGTCTTTTAAAAACATCTGAAATCATGCAGGAAGCTTCACTTCATTCTCCAATTTTAAAAAATTATGAAAAGAAAGAGGAAACAGTAGAATTACTGAGAGACAGGACAGATTGTAGCAGTTCTGAGAAAGAACGCAGTAGTATGCTTCTGCAACTAACTCTGTAGACTCTGTGGTCTGCATCGACTGCTTGGAGATGGCTCTAGATAAAAAGGAGACATTTGTGAGCAAAGACCATATAATTTTATTGAGCTTAACTAAAAGTACTTTTATGGAAAATTAGTCAAAGTTTGGTTTCTGTTCATCATGCAGTGGACACTTCAATGCCAATTTGGTATTGTGTTTTGCAGGAAAAACAAGGCTTAACATACTAAATCAATGACTATGTAACGTACCATCTGGCAGCTATAATTTAAGGACCATATTTTATAATGACCAACTTGATTATGCTGTAAGAAAATGACCTCAAACACACTGTACAAAGAGAAGAAAAAGATCAAATTAACACCATTTGTTGAGTCCCAGCCACTTTACAACAGCAAACTCAATCCCAGAGAGGTTGTGATAACTTTGAATAAAGGGTTCATCAGCATAGTTAACAATCACATGACTCCTCTGGAAGCCATTTCAAAGATAAGACGGCAGCTAGACATCCTGAATATCTAACAGCTTGTCGGTTAGCAGAGCTGTGTGGTTATTTTAGGATTCCTGTAGACTTACGTTGTTTTATTGAGGGAAAGAAAATGTGCTTTTGAATTACCCGAGAGTATTGCACAGAGAAAATCTCCCTTGAGAAAATGTTGTCTCTCATAGTAAAAATTGTTAAGTGGTATCCACTATTAGAATATACTGTGCAATACACTTTATTGGCACCAATGGATTTTTTTTTTGGCCGTAAATGCCTTGATTTGCACATTTCAAAGAACAAATGGTCTACATCAGGGGTTGTCAAACTCAGGTCCTCAAGGGCCGGTATCCAGCAGGTTTTTGTCGTCTTCATGCTGACTAAACTGACTGAAATGACTTAATAGTTTGACAAGAAGCAGTTGGATCCATTTGATTTGTATCAAGTATGTTAGTGCAGGTAAAGAGCAAAACTTCTAGATTCTGGCTCTCGAGGACTGGATTTTGACACCCCTGGTTTACATCAAGGATGGGCAACTCTGGTCTTTGAGGGCTGCAGTCCTGAAAGTGTTAGGACTTTCTCTGCTGCAATACAGAGGACTAGACTTGCCCATCCTTGATGTAGACCAGGGGTGTCAAGGAACGACAGGTGTTTAAGCAATTAAAATTATTTTAATGAATAACACTAAATGACAACAAAGTTCAATTAAAACTATTAGTAATAATCCCTCGCATATGCACGTGAGACAATACGGGACTAACAAATGGCTTCAATGAGTCACCAGTGTAATGAAAACATCAGGCACGTCACACTCTACTGGGAGGACACAACCATGTGTCTGGAACTGAAAATGGACAAAAACAGGGACGAGCCAGGAGTTTGAAAGAATATACATTTATATTAAAACAGTAGAAGGGTAAATACGGTTGTGTGCCAGCCTATTGTTACTGCAATAAAGAACATAAAGCTTACCCTGACAACAACAAAAATATCTGGAAAATAATTTTTTTCAGAGTTAGACAAGTGGTCACTGTTTCGTGAGTCCTGCAGTCACTGGTCGAGCTATTCCCCCTAGCGTCAAGATAGCGCTACTACAACAAAAAATAGCAAACAATGAAACTGAAGCTTTAAATGTGCATTTAACAGCGACTTAGAAACAAAGCATCTTACGAGAAGAACCGCGACAGCTCTGGGGACTTTTCTTGATACAGCAGGGACGCGTCAAGTAAAAACTTGACAGTTCTTTGCTCCATTTTGGTGTCCAGACGCTACACGTGAAGCAAAGCTGTATGAAAAGGTTAATCAAACTAACAAACAATAGGTTTAAAAAGCCTGCGAGTTGTATCCCGAACCTAGAAAAATACACCGTAGACAAAACTAGTTCTTTAAGCGAAAGAAACGTGTAAAACACAAAAAGTGAACTAACAAAATCTAACAATTTAAGCTAGCCGTTGTACTCTCCGTTCTCGGTCGCACTATTTTGACGTCACTGGCGCTGCATTGTGGAGAATTGAGTAAACTGCACCCACAAAGCTGAGTCAGTGAGTGTTTAGAATTCACTGTCGTATTAAGTTGCTATAAAGCTTTCGCTTCGTGTACTCGGGCTACCATCACTGTCCTGCAAAGAATGTTTTTGATGTCTCTGTGTTGGTCCTGTAATAGACTCGCTAAAATAGGCTCTAGCCCCCCAAAGACCCTGAATTGGATTAAGAAGTATGGAAAATAATTAATTAGGCCTAAATAAATAGTTGTGAGAAGAATTTACCTAGCCTACATGAGTTTACTAAACTAAAATACAAAGTTATTAACCCTAATCCAAACTATTAACCTTATCGGCATTTTGTCAAGTTAGTTTTTGCCATTAATGTAGAAATAGCCTAAATTAGTGTCTCAAGCACAAATTAAGTAGGCTACAGTATTATTTCAGCAGTCCTTCCAGCTTAAGAGACGGGCCTATTTAATGTCATTATTCCTAGAATCTTATTGAACAATGATAGTTAATGCAAGAAGGATAGTGACATTTGCATCCTTATGTGTTCTCCTGAGGACAAACAGGCTACCTTTTATTAGCTAATAGCCTAATTATTGTCTTTCGCTTACAAATTAGGCCTTTGACATGGTCTTGATCGCTCAATTGTGTAAAACTCCTAGATTCATTAAATTGTTGCAGCAGCTGCTTTGTAAGGGAATTTTGGGGACAGAAAAGGAATAGCCTTGTGGTGTGATATTTTGAAGTGGTAGGAGGAAAAACTCGTGGCGCTCATATATGGGCACTCTTTCTCGATGTCTAAAGCATCAGTACGTTTAAACCCATGCCTGACGGAGCAAAGACGTAATAGGACAAGGGGAAGTTAAAAAAGAGACTGAGCTCAACGCAAAGGGGATTTCATTCAGCACCAGCCACAACACCTGCATGGCAATCCTAGAATGAAAGAACTAATGATCGGACTGTTGCGTTTTTACGCACATTTTTTTTTTTTTTCCAGATTTTCCATATCACGGTAGGTTACGCTCTTCAAATAGACATAGCCTACTTAGATTTTTTGTCTAAGGTAAACCATTTTACGCAATTAGATTTATTACGATCCATTTTCTGACCACAGAAACGATGTGATCAGATTTTTGTTTTTCATTCAGGTTATATTCACCGCTAATTCTCTTTCTACTTTTTTTTTTTTTTTTTTTTTTACAAAAGTAAAAGATAGCCAATCTAAATAAGCCTTGTTTTTTTTCAGGAAGGTGTACCAGGTAACCTCAGCGAGTTTGTAAATTCATATTTACATCCAGGATAATTTCATGAAGCGAGCTGCAAAC
>JBAMIG010000018.1:10223326-10233837 GCA_037177335.1 Kiunga ballochi | reverse complement strand
TATGTTTTTGTATTTGTGAAAAATGAATGTTTTCCCAAGCATAAAAACTGACATTTGCTTTACAGGTTAGTTTTTTTTCTCTGTTTAAGCGCGTGCATTTGTGCGCGTTCAGTCTTTCAGATGGAAAGTGGGGGCTGCCACGAATTACTGAAGAGATATTAAATTCACCGGACCGTGCGGAGCTTACTGAAACTGATGGAGTAAGCTAAAGTGTGAAGGATTGCTCCCCACTTTTCCCATTGGCAAATCTTCCCTCTAGGCTGTCAAGCAGGCGCTGGATGGAAAATACGCGGCTTCGCGTAAAGTGAAGTCCGCGGATAAAAGGATTCTCCTCTCACTGCAGGACTAAATTGACTGAGAGTCAGACAGAGAGAAACACATAAACAGGCGGAGAGACTGACATGATGCTCAAAGAGCGGTTGCATCTTTATCGCGTTTCTTTTGCCAAGCAGCTGAATTGAAATTGTTCCAGAGCATAAGGTAACCATTTCCTTTCTTCTTAAGTAAATATACATGATGCGTAAATAGCCAGACTTGTGACATATCTCTCCCATATATCTTCTTTGCATCCATTATAATTTCCCTAAAATCATGCGCCAGAGCTGCCACAGAGCATTGTTATGATAAAAGAAACTGTAAGGGATCCACTGAAGTATCATGACATTTATGCACGTTTATATTAGAAACTTACCAGGGTCAGTATTAAAGATTGTAACTGAGTATCGTCTGCTGCTGACTCGCACCTGCAGGCCAATATTAGTGCTACTCGGACCACACCTGTCTCCATTATGGCATGGTTAGACAGGTCTGATGCCAACATAAATCTTTTTTTTTTTTTCACCAACAGAAGACCTCAGGGAGCAGAGATATCCCAAAATGTCCTGTCAGCCTCTGCGGGGAAAAGCCAAACCCAGCAGCCTTAGTAGCAGCAGTGACAGAGCCAGCTATCACATCTGAAACGCAACACCACCTTCAATAGTGCTGAGAAAGCTCAAGAGAAAAGGCACAATGCTACGTAAGTGTATGCATGTGTGCCTAAGTGCATACGCATGCACTCAATGTCTTTGTGAAGACTTTTCACAGTCATGCAGCTATGATGGCTCAAGGGTCTCCTTCGGTCAGTTTTCTCTTGCATGCTGATGTGAATCCCAGATATTCTTTAATCTGGGGTTATTCCCCTGCTCCCCAGCTCCAGCGACATATCTTGAGCTGAATTACTTTTAAGTTGAACAGTGTGTTTGCTGTAATGAGTGTAATTATGCCCTTGAATGGATATTTGATGTGTTTGGGTCACTTGGTATGTTATGTTTACTTAGCTGTTTTTTGCATGATGTCCTGATCCTTTTTAACAACTTAAAATACTCAAGATTTTGCAGTTTTGGACTCCTTTTAAAATTGGTCCTGCATGTTTTTTGTTGGTTTTTTCATAACTCTCCTGCTCGCATATGTGAGCATTTCACTTGTCAGCGCACTCCTCAGAGCAAGGTTACTCAATTGGAGTCCTTCAAGGGTCCTATACAATTCTTTTTTTAAAAAAATGTGACTGCTTCACGTGACTAATGAATGAGTCATTGTGTATAACTTGATATGCTATTAGTTTCATTTGATTTGATTGAGGTCTGTTGAAGCCGAAACACATGGAAAACAGCAGCTTTTGCAGGACCAGATTTAAAAACCTTGCACCAGAGAAGGATCTCCTCAAAGCACATCTGATTCCTGATTCATTAACCAGAATCCCCTCCAATAGTCCAAAGTGTATCGGGAAGGAACAAGATCAGAACTTTACTTAATTATTAATAAGTTTGTCTGTATGCAGTTTTGGAAATGAACTTTAATCTTATGAGGAATTATCACACAGCCCCTTACAGTCAGTAGTCTGATGGCTTTAGATGCATCTTTCTGGTTTGTGTCTTGAGAGCTTGAGCTACTGGTACAGACTATTACATCCATGCATAATCTGCTGTAGGAAAACAAAGATGTTCTACAAACAATGTTTGTTTGGATCAGGATGATTCCGGCTTCCAGAACCTTACAGAACAGTGCGCCATTCACAGCACGCTAAGAGAGGGGACCAATCAGAGGGCCTGGCGACAGTCTATTTAAAAAGGTTGTGTATTCCCAGAGAATAACAAGAGGGAAAACAGGAGTCCTCTACCATCATGCCTTTTAAATGGAAAAGGTGTTTAAACATGTGGTGCACACAGTACTGGAGATGATTTTTTTATAGATGTGCACCTTAATTGCACATTGTACAATAGATCAGCCTGGAAAATGCCATTGGTGTATTTGACACGTTCTCAAATAAATGACCGGGTTTACTGAAATGTCTGGACTTTGTCCTGATTAAGTGCCGTCCAGGGAGCAAATATCAATATCTGAGTGTTTGTCATTTATCATGGTTCTTGTTTATCTGTTAGGCCTCTGCAGCTTTGCCTAATATAATTAATGAATGGACACAGTATTACTTTCCACAGTAATTTAATGAATAGTTGTAACAGAGCAGTAGTTTGTCAAACTTAAGGTGAATGGCATAATTGAGTATTCAACTTTTCACTTGACCTTATTTCTCATATATGTTGGAATCAGTGTGCATTTTGGGCTCCTTAGTCTGTCAATGTGATTCTGCTTCCGTATTACATAACGATCAGAAGAGCCAGTGCATTGTTAGAGCAGTCATAATGCACCATTGTTGGCTTTTCTTTTGTGCAATTCTTTTGAATTGGGTTGAAACATCCATGAAGGAACGCACAGCATATATCCGCCGCTGTGCATGTCATCATTGCTTTCTTTATTGAAAATAAGCTGGACTTATTGTTGCTCAAAATCAATAGTTTAATTACATCTTCCATTAACTGCGTGCTGGGTTTGCAGAATGTTAGTCCAGAAAGGGCATTTTAGTAAAATCCCTGTTGCATTAGGAAAGGCTGTCCACATAAATATTTTAAAGGTAGATTTTGGGTGGCGTCTTTCTATCACAGCCAAGCAACATGGTATTCATTATCCCTGCCAAGCCACATCTCATGTATTCAGTGGCATTTTCTCAGCCCGTCTAGCTGTTAGCAACATATAACTCACAAAGTTATGGACAGATTTTGATTACATTTTCAGGAAATCTCATAAATGAAATAATAATATTAAAGAACACACTTTGAGTTTGATTAAAAAAGGAGCCAGTTTCTAAAATCTAATACACTTGGTGTTGAATATTGGTTATTTCCAACAACATATTTCAGAAGAACTATTCCTGAGGCTCAAAAGAAGTCTCTAATTTTTAATTATTACTAAAAAAAAAAAATAGCCAACATTCTAACTTCATGCAAAAAAATAAAGAAGAAAAAAAACCTGTGTTCTGTCTCCATTCAGACTATATACAGGTTAAATGAATTGAATTTGCCCTTGGCATTCCACCACTTTCTTTTTTTGAAGACTCGTCCTTCAGTTTCTTTCATCTGTCCTCTGAGTTCATATCCCTGTGGTCTCAAATCTAGGTTGGACCCATTTTCATACACTGAACTAGGCAAAGGAAAGATTGTTGTGTAATGGCATAACTGATTTAGCTACGGATGCTGAAATTCTGATTGTCAAAGAGAAAGTGCTGATTATTTTAGTAGTTTTGCACATTGATATTCCATTTGCAGAAATGAGGACAAGTCTATGAAGCCATGACATTTCCAGACCTTTGTTTGTGATACAGCTGCCTTGAGTTCACTAAGCTATGACCTTTTAATGCCCGTTACACTCAGACTTCCCAAGAGGGACAAGTTGTAAATGAGACAAAATAATAGAGATGCTGCAGTGTTTTTAGAATTGATTGTCTGCCTTCTGGCTCTTTGATGACACAACTTACCCGTGACACCAATACAAATAATAGACAAAGGTTTGTTTGCACACATTTATTATCTGTGGGCCAAATTAACACAACCGATTCTGTTTTTCCTTTTCAGTGTGGAGTGCTTAACTTTTATAATGATGTCATGCATTGTCAATGACACACTTGAATTCCACCACAGGGCCTTTCCATACAGACAGAGCTCTGTGGACAGGGCTCTGTGGGCCCGTGGCACGAGTAGTCATTAACCTTCAAGAGGAGTAATTTGGTCCAGAGGAGCTTTTTTTTCCCTCGATGTTGAGCAAGGTTGATATAAGATATAGCTGGAAATGCTAGCACCCTTTTCACAAGGCCAAAGGGGCTATTTTCATCATCTATTTGATGAATGTGGTGTCTGTAGAGGTGCATCAGCCTTTTGCTTCTCTCTGTCATGCTCCCACTCCTTCTTCTTTTGTGTTTTCCTACATTCAATTACTCCCCGTTTATTTTTCCCCTTGGCTTGTCATTTTGTTCTCTGGTTCGAAGCACTTTCTCATTTTCTCATACCGAAGCTATTTCAACTGACTTTATCCTCCAACCCCCACCCCTGAAATTTCCTTCCTCTGTGTCTCCATGTCTTCCTCTTCACAGTGGATCAGCGGTCGCAGTCCAGGGCTGATGGTGACTTGTTGGCTGGGCCAAAGGCTGCAACACAGGACATGGGTTCTACCTCTCCTTCCCACTCGTGTCTTGTGTTGCAGCCAGTGGAGCTGCCTGTATCTGTCTCTCCGCCTCTGAAAAAAAGATGGATCCTATCAACTATGGCCCTGCCACCCTGCTCCTGACTTCACAGCTACAGTTTGTGCCAAATGGTTTTCATTTGTAAAAAAGAAACAAAAGAAAAAAACAAACAAAAAAACCCAATATGCTGTTCTTTCTTATTGTTTAAAGGCAATAAGGTAAAATTGATAAAATGAGCATATTATGAGGCCATCTCCTTGGTGGTATTCATTGCATAACATGTTTTAAAAAGATGGCTACATCAAGAAATCTTATTTTAAAACTATAACATCCAAGCATGCTAAATAAATGCTACCAAATGCTTCTGTTTTCTATTTTTTCCACATGGATTTTATTTGATCAGTAATCCCTGCCAAAGAATTTACTACAAATTTATGTTTTTTAAAATTAAACTTAAATATATTTCAGTGGATTATATCTTCCAGTTATTAGAATATCAAAGGTAATCTTTAATACTTTGAAACGCTAGAGATCAATATGATTTATCTGCAATTTTCTGTCTTTCAGGCAACACCGCATTGAAAACTGGAACAATGCTGTATGGGAAATGGTAGTTTTGGCTTTGGAAAACATTTAAAATGTATTTGAAATGTTTGTTTCTGCATCCACAAATGGAAATAAAAACATCCCGAAAAGGACTTGTGTTCCCTTTGCTTAAGCTCATTTAAGATAAACTAAAAAATGGAAAGCGTTGCTGCAGTCCGAATAGATTCCTGGTGATTATGCATGCTGCATCCTCCAGCCTGAGGAGGAGAGGAACCCCCCACTGCCACATAGTTCAAAAGCCAGCATCTGTGATGTGTGTGCATTAATGCACATGCTTCTTTGTACTCACCACCTGCATAAAAACATCAACAAAAATGCATTGATGAGGATGTTAAACAGCAACATCAGATAGCATCATCTTTGCATTCTTTCCTATTGATAAGGGAACTTGCCTATAAAAGAGGAATGGAGGTAATCATGGAGTGTGTAGATTAATTTTCTACCCATCAGGGACTCTCCTGTGTTTCACCTGAATCTGGGTAATTGTGGAAAGTGGGTGTGCTTTTGAGCAGAGAATATGAAGCCTGACAAAGATGTCACTCATTGCTGCTTGCAATCCCCTCTCATTTCATTGTTTGGAAGCTGTGAGCTGAATGCAATGGGGGCAGATATTGGCAGGCTGTGTTTTGGTGCGGCCATGTTGGTCAACACGTCTCAGAGGTGGTATTATTTATTTATTACTATATTTCTAAAGGAACAAAAACATTTTTGTAAAAGCCTTCCTGCAGTGACCCATAACACAATTGTGTGGCAAAGTAATTTATTGTGTTATAATTGAAGTTCTTGAAGTTCTTAAACAACATTAACTACAGAGCAACTTTTCTTTAGGTGAAAGTTGACTCTAAAACTTGTCTCAGAATATAAAAGTCTGGTTTTAAGATGGTTAGATGACCCATCCCATAGTGTCAGTTTACTATGATATTTAAAACCTCTTTAAAAATGATCTTTTTCATGACTTTTCAAGGTCTTGGAAATGTCACATGTGCATAATAATTTATTTTAGACTAATCTTATAACATTTTGGACAACATGTCAATTAAATTATTCTTTTTAAACATTTAAAATAAAAGGAAAACAGCTGCAGTGTGAGATGTAATAAAATATATTAGTTCCATTTATTGCATACATCGGGATTTTGTTGTTTTTATTCTTCTTTACATCTGTAATGCTTTTACTGTTTCAATGTAAAGTACTTTGACTTGTCCTGTACATGAAAGGTGCTATACAAATAAACTTGCCTTGCCTATATTTATCTTAAAACACTTCCCATCTAATGTTGACACTGAGAGATTTTATATTTGTTTATTCATTTACTTTTTGGACGCAAACTCTGTGAAATATTATTTTCTTTCTTTAACAGTGTTTGAGAACTGAGACTGTACTTTTCTTCCATACTGTAACTTCAAATGGGATTTTCTTGTTGATGTTGTTTTCAAATTTAGTATTAAAGCTGCTTGGCTGTTCTTTGCTGTGCTAAATATTTTCAGTGGGTTAGAGCTGTAGTCTGCAGGCATTAATTTATAGCATACGGTCTGCTTTACTTAGGAGTACTGCTGTTTTAATATCTGGTTCATTATTGTCCTTCTGATGCGAGTAAAGACTTCCCTGAAATTATATTGTCTGGGTTGATGCATACAGTATGTTACTCCAAAAGGGTATTAGTATTTTTATGTGGGTAGTAAAGGATTTATATGTCTGGTTTGTTAAATCCCATGATATATTCTTACTAAAAGAACTTCTCCCAGCACTTTAAGGAAGAGAATGCTAAGTAGATTTTGTTTCCCTGTAGTCAGCATCAGATGACATGTTTTCCCTCATTTTGCAGTCGTAATGAGAAGTTGAGCTGGCCAGATGCTTGTGCTACCTTCCAAAACTAAATTAACATAATATGGTGTGATAAAAATGTAACTTTGAAAGCAACTAATTAACTAAATTAAACATTTGCACCTTACATCCAGAGATCTGAGCAGATTAGTTTGAGATCTAACAGATTGTGTGGGACGAGGATTTTCTCTTGTTGCATATTTTTCTGCACCAGTGCATATTCAGCAATCTGCAGTCACACTGAGGGGAAGAACTCTGCTCCTACTGTTGTGATGTAAACTCTCCCTCTAGCAGCTGAGTTTGTGTGGTAATCCTACACCAAATATATCAAGAAAAGCTGTTTCAGGAGAGAGAAGAACGTGTCACAGGTGTCACTTTGTGTTATACTGGATATTTGCGCAACATTTAACTTGGTACACACCTGAGGGTTAATGTCACCAGCACCAGTTTGAGTAACTGATGTTTGTTTGAAGATGACATGAATTGAAATATAGTCAGTATTGTGCTCTGAATAAAAAAAGGAAAGCATTTAGGCAGGAGTAAATTAGTAAGTAAAAAAACATTTCCATTTTGAAGGCATTTCTCAGCTAATAAATTATTAATCTGTAATTTTAGAGTATGTTGTTATGTATTGTTATAGATAAAAGAACAAACAATTGGATGTCCTTAGATAAATGCCAGAATGTTAAATGTAAAGACCATAGCATGGACAGCAAGGCCTCATAAAGTCGTGTTTGCTCGCTGCATTGAAGAATGGCCAAAATAGATCCAGCTCTGTTATAAGATGGAGTGTGCATGTGGCAAAATAATCAATTTGTTAGTTTGTTCCAGGAGCCTGATATATTCAGGTACAAGGCCATTATGACCTTTGTGTTAATCCCTAATGCAAAGAGTGTGATAGCCAAAAGAAGAGAGATTGGCTAAATCTTTGCAATATGCAAACACTGAAGCATAGACAAAGAGGGTAGAATAGAGCACGTTCTGCATTAATTACACCGTACCTCTTTGAATGCTTTGCAAAAACAGATGTCCCTGCAGTATCTGGAGTCTTTCCAAAGAGTTTGAGATTTTAGAACAGGTTCAATATGCCAAAACTCCCAAGAGAGAAGACGGGAGTAGGGAATCTTTTAGAGAAATTCAACACTGGTAAGATCCTGTAAAGGAAAACTCAAGTGTTAGGGCTCAGTATTAGAGCTGTGAGAGAGAAGACGTTGGCAGCTGAGAGATAAAGACCGACATGCAGAGAGAGAGAGACAGAGAGAGAGAAAGCCAAAGCAGAGAGAACAATATGTAAAAAGGAAAAGCAGCAGATAAGTATTGATAACTAGAGAAGGAAGTCTTTCTACTTTTCTCTGAGAGTGAAAATAGGTGTCTGGAGAGGATTTATGTATAATTTCTTAAAACTAACAGAACCAGTTTTCATTGAGTTTCAGACAGTGTGAGTAATAGTGACACTTTTATCAATAAAACATTTAACTGCTGAGCAAAAAAAGTTCAGACCAGTGTTTATTTATTTACACAGCAACGTCTCTAAGGGACACAGATACACCATCCATCCATCATCTGTACCACTTATTCCAGAGAATAATTGTTGCAGTCGATCCCAGCAATCATGGAGCATGAGGCGGGGTACACCCGGGACAGGTCACCAGTCCAACACTGGGCCAACACAGTAACAACCACTCACACACACATTCACTCCTGAGGAAAACTTCGAATGACCAACGTAACATACATGTCTTTGGATGGTGGAAGGAAGCTGGAGCATCCAGAGAAAATCCATTCTAACATGTGGAGAGACGCGAAGTCCGCACAGAAAGGTCACTGGCACGAATCAGGGACCTCCTCGCTGTGAGGCTATGATACTAACCACCCCAGCTCTGCAGCCCACACTGAAACACAAGATCATAAAATCATCCAGCAGATACTCATCCCTCTGCTGAAGAGGATAGTAGAGTGAGATTTAGATGACAAGACCTTGTTATTTTGTCTATTTTGACCCAAATGTTTATGTAAATTTTCTGATAATCAGTTGAACTTTTGCAGAGCAAGAAAAAAAAAACTTAGTGCAAGCCATTATCATCTTATCCATTTAAAAAGAATTTAGTGTTGAAATGGATAACAGCAGCACACAAAACATCATTACACTGAAATCCGCCAGCAGGTGTGTTATGTGTGTGTGGCGTTCCCACAAGCTAAAGAGATGTTTTAGTCACTTGCTGACAATTCTCACTGTTTGAAATTTGAAGGCAGTCATTAAACTTTGATATTAGTTTTCAAAGCAATGACCTAAAAAGAGTTCAGGAAACATTTTAGTTTTAGGAGGATCAACTGAAATGGTCCAAAGAAATACTGCCATGTGAGGTTGACTGTGACCTGAACCTAATAAAATGCCCATATCAAGCTTATATTAGTGTGTTTCTGTTCGATCCTATTCAAGCCCTTGAGTATATATAGTATATGCCATTGAATAGCATTGTGTACAGCATATAATAGTATAGCACCGCAGTATGGATGCTTTGTGTCTAAAATACTCTAATTTAACTCCTAAGTCTGTTTCAATAGATTGGGCCAAAAAGCAGAGGAGCGAGAGATGTTCAAGCCTTATGCAAAGTATTAGGTTTTAAGGTGATGTGGACAAGTATTAGAAAAAAAAGCCTCAACCTGAAATAATCCATTTCTTTTTCATAATTCTGAGTTTTTATTATAATTTAATTATTGCAAACAAATACAAACAGCATGCTAGAACAGACCAGTTAGCAATTATAAAGAAATAGTATTTTAGGTGATTCAACACATTCAAAGTTTTGTGTTTATTTTCTTTCATCACATCATTTTTACTGTTTAATCTCCTGAACATCTTCCTACGTGTCATCATCCTCATCATCTGGGCTTTCCACATGTTCAGTGCTGAAGGCTTGAAGCTTTGAGATGTTCCCCGTCATTTGGCCAGTCTTTAAGACTAAAATATAATTGTTTAACTAGGGTACGATAGTTTTGTTATCATATTTTCTTATCTCTGGATCTTTTTCTGTACCCGTATCATCCTCTTTAGAAACCATTGGAAATTAAAAACAGATATTCGATCATGTAAACAAGTTAATACACGGCCTTGCTGCTGATTTGAGAAGTGTGCCATTTCAGGAAGAAGAGAACAACTCCCTTTGCTGTAGGTTTTGGACATGTTACATGCACAACAAAACTACAACATGCTGAAAGTAGAAACAATCAACAAAACAAAATCTGACCTCTGCAAATGCTGACATCATCCAGATTTATCCACCAGGAGAATGGGGATTTAATTCTCATTAACTATTTACACACTTAGTTTTATCTGTCTTGCCTACATATTATAAAAACAAGCGTGTGCATGTCTGCAAATTTATGTGGGAGCTCACACTTCGGGGCTACCTTTGAAAAGTTTATGGATTTCCTGTAATCCCACTGATTTGAGTTGCAAATCGTGCCGCCAGACATTCGGCAATACCACTGGATAAAACAAACATAAACAAATGTTAAGCTTCACTTGACT
>JBAMIG010000018.1:10130586-10143609 GCA_037177335.1 Kiunga ballochi | reverse complement strand
TGTTGTTGTTTACCACATGATACTGGTCTCCTGGACCCTGGTGACCACCAGACAGCAGGAGATTACACTGTAATCATGTTTACTTGTTCCATGGTAATAAATAGTAAATATATGGAAAATATAAATAGCCTAGTCTTTTCAGATTTAGTTAAAGGGTCAAATAAAGTTCTTAGATTTAAAAAACGAGATGTATCTGCCCAGTTACTCTTAATTCAGGCATTAAGGGGTTAAACTTGCTGTAATATTTAACACATCCACAAAACCAGTGCATTCCAGGTAGTGCTTCTTTCATTCACATGCATCACAGCATGAAGCGTGTGACAGCTTCAATGGTTTCTTGCACAGGTTTGTATGCAGGAGACTGTGACTACACACTAATAACATGTGCACAACTAGCTGAACAATAATTACTTCATAGGGACAGAAAGTTTTATTTAGACAGAAATAACAAATATCAACAAAAACATCATAAAGATTCTACAAGTGAAACTTTTTTATTCTACTAGTTTTTAAGACCTGGATTTTGATCTGTATTTTAATTAGAAAGTGAGATGGATACAATGTGAAATGCAACAATGTAATTCAGCTGATATATAGTTTAAAGAAGTAACACTTGTTTGATAGACGGAAAATAAAACACACAGGCGACACCCGCCTGATCTCGTGCACCAAAATAGAAAGCTGAGGAGGAAAAAAAAGAGGTTTCTTGGATTTAATCTGCTTCTAACTTTCTCTGAACAGAGCACTGAGCTGCATGGTAAAGTCTGAGAGAGAGTCAGTCCTTGTCTAATCTGCTGATTTGACCCTGGGTGAGATTAAGGGTTATGCTTTACAATGAGAGAGGAAGTGAGCGAGAGAAAATTACTGCAAAGATGAGATGACAGAAGTGTGGATACAGACAAGAAGGCAACTGAGATGATTAGAAGAGGCAAGAGAGAAAGAGAGAGAGAGAGAGAGAGAGCGAAAACACACTGCTGTCTGTGGAATTTGTAAGTCTTTAGGCCATTTGTGGTGGAGCTTCTGGTAATTCCCAGACCTTAGTGGAGGTCAAAGTGTTCTGCTAGCTTTTAATGAAGGTAGTAACAACATGTTTCCTAATGAATGGCATTCACACAACTCAAATTGGCTCATTATACATTGTCATTACAATGTAAAAGCTGCTGAGCATAACAGTTGCAGTTTTTGCTGCCGGACCAGCAGTTACATCTGACCCAATAATTTAAAAGATTTTTACTATTATTTCTACAGTATACCGAAAAACATTTACTTTCAGACATTCTACATGACATGTAACATTCAATTTTACCTTTACCTATGCATCATGATTTATTAGAGCGATAACTGCTCACGTAACGTTTCATCGGATTAGATCAATGTGTTTAGGAATCTGCTGGCAAGTGACTAAATCGACCTCTTTGTATAGTTCTACGTGTGCAGCCTGAGCAAGCTCACATCTACCATAAGTGCAGGAGAGGCACAGTTTATAGCTTCAATTCAAACCTCACTCTCTTTTGCATGGGTAGCAACACACATGCTATAAGGTGTAAACATACTGTATCTTCCCTTTAGTTTTTGTTTACATATTTAAATATTCTTTGTTTTTCATTGCATTAACTCAACATATTCTCCTTCACAGCTTATCATTTACACACCCATGGTCTCTTATACTCTATCCTGCACGTATATATATATATATATATATGTTTAATAAGCAATATATTTTCTCTCAGAATAATAAACTCATGTGCCCAAATTGCAGCATAAATAAAAAGAGTAAAATTAGAGGTTTTTCCAACATGGCTGTTTGAAGCACATTGAATGTTTTGAACCTGCAGGGTGTAAACAGAAGAAAACTCTAATGAGCTGGGATTTCTTCTGAAGTATATATTTTTGTGGTTCTGCAGTCATAAATTTAATCTGTGTTTGGATGGGGGTGTGCTTGTTTATTTTATGAGCGTGTTTGAGGGACAGTAGAAGGCTGCTCCTGCAGTGTTTACACATTGCTGCTAGGAAGAAAACAAGTGTGTTACTGCCAAGCTTAGTTCCAAAGTTTTATTAACTTAGTCAGGTATCCCCAAAGCCATGTAGCTGCAGAGAGAAAAGATACAGAAATAAAAATAAATAAATATAGTTAAAAGAATTCAAAATGAAAAAAGTGGGAGTGTTTGCAAAACCATACACACACACCTGAATCCAGCCAGAGGGAGGCTTTTCTGGCAGCTTAGGCTGCAGTGGTCTACAGACAACTAAAATCAGGCAAGCACACATAGAAACACACACACACAGTCTTATAGCTCAAACCCTCAACATGCCGGGCTCCGTTCCACACCAGTGGCTAAAAAGATGGCCAGCACAGCTGACACTTGTGCTGAAGACAGGGAGAGCAAACACAGCCAGCTCCCCCTCCATCCCCCCTCCCTTTCCAAGTGCTGCTATTGCTGCTGCATTTATAGTCCTCGCCACTTCTGCTAGTCATTTAACATTTTATAACAGTAATGCATGGACCTCTCCTGGGCTAAAAGTCACAGCACTGGTTTATTCATGGAGACCTGACCAATTTAGCTGGAAGTGGATCGGCAGATTTCCCCTCTAAAGGAGTGACATTTGTTTGATATATATATATTTGATGTATGTTTAATTGGCGTTATTTTTTTAAAAAATTCAGTAATCCCAGTTTTTCCAAACAGTAATCAATCGTTTGGGACATTACAGAGTATAAAAGTCAAAACCCTCCAGAACGGCACTGCTTTGCTGTGATTTGATTAACATAATATAGCAACGTCTGAACTTATCAGAGGTTTTCCCTGTTAGTCCTTTCACCGAGTTGTAATGTGTAAACTTTTCATTTGCGTGGCATCTCATTACCGATGAAGCACAGCAGATCCTAAACTGCAGTGTGATCCGCTGTGTGGAGGAGGGCAGATTCTGTAATAACCATGAATGCAATAATAATAGTGATCGTTGTTTTGTTGTCTTTGATTTCTTATGTTATACATATTTCTTTGTTAAATAACTCGTGTTTGAAAATAACTATTGATTACTGCAAATAACTTGCAGGGATTCGAACCAGTGGATTTTATACAATACAACAATCTGAGCTCAACCAAACAACGGCCTCAGTTGAGACTCCAAAGGGATTTTCTCTCAGCCTTTTAGAGAAAGTAAGTTATTCTACATATAAATGCAGACTGCCTTCAGGTTGAAGTAGCTTATGGGTGGTGAAGCAGATTGTCGTGTATCACTGAGATAACATAAATAACCATGGTTAGTTTAGGAAGCGTAACAGCAAGTTTTCTCTGGCAGTTTATACGACAATTGAACTGTGTCACCTTTTTGTCTAACAAAGACTGTTTTTGACTTTTTCTTTCTCCTCCTCTTTAATTAACACCACTGCGCTTCATTCTCACCTCATTGTTTTTCTTTCTGACTCCTCTGTCAGGAGGAGCATGGGGAACTAGCGTTTTCTCATTAACTTAGTGCTACACTCTAATATCTGCCCAGATGCCCATTAGTCCAGCAGCTTGGGTTTACTGATGGGAACACAGATCAGAGGGCAGACAGTACAGGTCCCCACTGGCTCTGCCTGATAAAACATCCTGTTTTCCTCGCAGTGTTGGACCGGAGCAGTCAGCTGGTTGTAACAGAGCCCCAGAGAAGCTAAGTTGAAGATATTTTAGGGGTGGTAAAACACTTTCTGTTCACATTCTTGAGCCTAAATAAATAACTGATACAGTGTAGCAAATCCTTAAAGTCACGACATTTGTTCCTGCTGTCACTCCAGCAAAAACCAAATGTTTTTAATGCATCTCTGTTTCTCTACAATACTCCCCTCTCTTTCCTATGCCTGCAACCTTGATGATTTGAGTCTGGCGTATTTTTTCGTCACAGCTGAGAGATGAAGTGCAGAAAGCCAAGGACTGAGAGAGGAGTATGCACAAAGATCAGTGGGAGCTGGCAGGGTGAAAGGAAGTCAGCCCGGACCCCCAGAGCCTCATGATTCACCACCAAAATGAATAAATCCCATATACACACACATTCCTGAACACGCACAGATACACACAAGCAAGCAAATGTGCACTTGCAAATAGACACAGGTTATGTTTTGAGAGATGTCAGGACACATCACTGTCAGAACTTTCCCCTGTCTTTCTCTAGAAAGAGAGAACAAACCAAAAAACTGGAGATGAATCAGACGCCTTTCATGTCTGTGTTATTTTCCCATATAGGTTAATTAGAGGGTTTTTAGTCTTTCATAACATTTGTACTTGTAAGGAAAATTCGAAGTAGTACATTTCAAATTGAAACAAAAAACTTTTGTCTATTAATAAATCCTATAAATATAGTGATTGATGCAGAGATTGTTAAGATTGTGCACAAACAGATGTGACAATCTTATTTTATGAAGGGTTTTTGGGACAAGATCAAACCAAACACACTGGCATTACAGGTTCAAGTAGTTTTGTTCAGTTTGTTCATATGCTCAAAGCCAGACACACTCACTTAAAACATTTGTACTCGTGTTGATCTGTGAAAGAGAAGATGATTATTGATTCCTCTTGAATCCAGCGTGTAAGTGTGTGTTTGATGAATAGGGCAAGCATGCAATTGCACTTCCCCTGACAAAAGCTTTTGCTACATTTCTGTTTATTTAAAACAGATTTGGTGTATAATAGTTATTGTCGTCACCTAAGAAAACATTCTGAGTATACTTGGTCAAGCTGAAAACCATTCACAGTGCTATAACATCATGTGCTGGTTTTACATCAATGTCATCTAATGTTCTTGCTATTATGAGCTGTAGCCTGGTCACCGTTTCCCAATGTGCATCATCAGCCCCTTTCCGAGCTCATCATCTCTATAAACCGTACACAGTATTAGACAGTCACTTCCAGCATCCCCTCTTGATGTGTGTGGTTGGATTAGATATATTGCGGAGTAAGAGCCTCAGGCTGACTTCGCTCTACACTAGGACCAGCCACAGTGACACTATAGAGCAGGAGGGTTGAAAACACAAACACTGAAAGTGAGTCTTGCGTGCCATGTTAGTCTATGTGCAACACCGGCTAAGGAGGATAATCACATTATTAAAGCAAATAGAAAATAAGGAAGTGTCCTTTATATCAGCCAAGTCAGACCTTGTAACCACTATTATTAGATTTATGCAAATGTAAGACAGAACTATCTGAGGATAAATGTGTAATCTTGCTCTGAGCTTGTCCTGCTATCAATGCACGGATAAAAAAAACGTACAATGACTTCACCTCTTGCAGTTTATTGTGCCTCATTGACCCATAACCAGAAAGTATCACGAATGCAGCTTCTGTGCACTAAAATTAACCTGCAAACAATGTTTCCTTATAACTGCTGTATTGTCCAGATTGAGAAAATCTGCCGTTTCAGGTAACATAAAAGAAGATATGAAGTTCTTTGAATTGGTACAATGCTCTGTAGTAGGACTAGTAGACAATAAATGATGAAACGCCTCTAATAGATGTGTCTATATAGCTCTCTGAGGATGGCATTGTTGTGAAGTGGTGCTATACAAATAAAGCTGATTGACTTTAACAGAGTTAAAATAGTGGCGGATTCCTTAGTGGGGACCAGAAAGGCCTGAATCTTGTCATGCAGATAGCAATGGATAAAAATAAATAAATAAATAAATATAGACAGGACAGTCTTGTAGTTGCATGTGATGAAGTCATCGTTCTGCAGAAAGATGTTTTGTTTTACTTGGCTTTCATTACAATTTATACATTTCCTCTTTCACTTTGTTCTGAAAATAATAATTTACTGTTATTAAAAAAGATCTGTTGTCACATTTCAAAGCTAATTTACTCATTTAAATACCTACTTACTTTTTCTTTCAGTTTATCATTTTAATACTAAGTAATTATGCACACTTTAATTAAAATGTTAACAGCTATATTCCACCCTAAAATCACAAACGTTTATCAGCATTAAAGTCAATAGTTTAGAAATGAAAGTTTTTTGCTTTGACTTATCCACTGACCGCCCAGAGTCACTTTTATTTATATATTTTTTTCCAGGGGTTAAAAAGTCCCTTGTAATGATGCTGGGGGACTAAAGGGTACCAGCTGGTCCAGTGTGGACAAAATCGGGCACTGGGCCTGCTGGGTTTGAAAATGATCATTTCTAATTACAGATATGATGATAAGTTATGAGTCAATGTAAACTGGTGACATATTTCTTTGCATAGTAAAATATAGATTATGGTGGAGACATATTTTAGCAATTTCAAACTTTTTGTATGCAATTTTTATTTTTAAAGTATGCAATTCAGAGTTTTGGACCCATTGTGATCTATGGATTAATGAAATTTTTTCTGCCCATGATGAGTGGAGATTTCCAGCAGAAAGTCCAGAGAATTTGGTCTGGTGTTGGATTTCGTATGTGCTTGATAATTATTTGATTTGTACACTATGAAAAGCTTAATTAACAGCTCCTGCTCATTTCTAGAGGAATAAAATTCTATGTAATCTTGCACAAATTCTGATGACAACATAGTATGAGGTTTATTTCAATTTTCATGCATACAAAAGAAATGATTAATCCTGGTGTGGATGCATGTTTGAGGGAGAGGACATTGCATAGTCACATTCATACATATGAATGAAGTACCTTTTTGAATTTAAAACTTTGGTGTTTTCCAGCAAGCTAAGCGGGGGAACATTCACAGATTTAACACGTAATTATTTAAAATATAATAAGTACTTCTGCAGCAATGCAGACGGCAGCACTCCCTGATTGTCGCTCTTGTTCATTGTCAGTCAAATCCCTCTTTTAATTTCATCAGCCTCCATTTCTTTTTCTCTCACATGTAGAAAAACGTGTAGACAAGAAAAGGGTCCAACACGTCAGTGCATGCTGGAGCGCAAATATAAGTACACAGACAAACAACCACATTACTGTCAGCGGGCCAATTCAAATCTGCAAAAACAGTCACATGAAAACCTCTCTCATAAATGATGCAGTTAACCCCTTCAACAAGTTCTCTGTTGCCATGGCAACGTGCTGCAGGCTGACCGATCGGCATGTGAGCTAAAATCCCATTTCCAAGGCGACCAGTGGAAACATGCATAAACATCAACTTGTGTTTGTGAATGTGTGGTTATGTAGTCAGAATGAGCTTTAACGTGTTAATGTAGGAACACGCTAAGATGTTATGAGTAAACTTGCCACCGTGCTCTGCATCTCATTATATGCACCAATGATTAAATTGATTGAAAGCAAGGGGAGGGATTTACACCTTAGTGATTGACATGACTTGAATGAGTCACTCATATACACATAAATTGCAGGCAAAGTTCCTCCTAATGATTGCCGCCATTAATATCTTACCAGTGGTTTGAAGAGATGAAAGGAGAACGGTCTTATGCTCATCCTGCATCTCTGTGGATGAGTTGATGTGAGGAGAGTCAGAGACACAGAGAGTCATGAGCCAGTTCCCTCTGCATTCTTCTCTCCTATGTACCATCTGCCCACGCGGTGCTTTCTACCCACATTATCGCAACACTGATGGAACTTTTCTGCCTCCTCCCTTCCTCTTTTTCTCATTCTCTTTTTTTCCTTCCTATTCACAAGTGCTCCTGCCATTTCTGTCACGCTTCCTGCCACAATTTGTGTCTTCATTTTTCACTCACTATCAATTTGGCATGGGTGAATTCTGCCTTTTTCTTTTGTGCAAATTTTTTCCTAATTCTGCCCTTCAACCCCGCCACCTTTTCTGACAGAGCACATATTTTTAATCACTTCTATGCATGTCTATTTGCCTCTTGCAAAAACTCTGGGGAACCCATGTGGGGACCAAAGAGCTTGTCCTGGCCTTGTAATTGCCATCAAAGAGTCCTAATTTTTCATCTTTGTCTTGTAATGTAAACCTCTAAAGCCAATTTAAAACTAGATAGGGAGATGGAACATCTAATGCTGTTGTAAAAAGTTAGGGATTGATAACTCATCTACAATTACAGAAACTCAAACAATTTTTGTCAAAAATGTTGCTGTGCTTGTGTAGTATTGTGTTAAAGCTCAACATTTTGCCTGTTTTATTCTACACAACTCATCCCTGATCAGAGTTATGGCATAATTTCTGTAGGCAGACGTGAATGAGACAGGAGCAGTTTTATCTGATCACAGCTCGTAGAGGTGCCTCATCAAAGGCCTTCTGCCCCGGCTTGCTCCCCTGGGGGTACTATCATCCTCCTGGAGACACATCAAACACACGAAAGAAGAACCACCAGAGTCACACTCTTCTTCAGCCATCACATTTAGCATCATTCCTATATGGTTATTTCCAATGATGCTTCAGACAGAAATCCCATTTTCTTTACTCGGTTTGTTAAGGTGCTCTTTGTCTATTTAGATGTCGCAATGGCTTCAAATTCTAGATTTGATCGGATCAGTAAGCACATTAGATGACCAATTCCCAATGGGAAATATCACACACACTTGCATGAAAACACTCTATTCTACATTTTAAAGCCCATGTTTATCTGAGCTCAGTAGGTTTATATTTCATGTCTGCTGGGGGGAAAATAGTTGTACACCTCAAATTATGACCATTCAGCATGTTGGGAATGCTTTCTGTTACATAACATATCCCACTGTATTCTATACACGTAGTGTGTTATTTCATTGTATTTACAAATAGAGAGGGGATAAGTGTGGCCATCTTGGAGGTATTGGTGCATGCTGAAGTCTGCCTGATGACTTCACAGAGGAAGTAGTTCACATTCCTCCACTGTTATTTTATTCATTGCTGCTTCTCAGAGAGGGGTTCAAAAACACATGCACTTAATAGAGCACTTGAACACAGGAAGTCAGGTGGACAGATAGGAGGAAGTGTGTACTTTCCTATCATATTTCTGTTTCTTTTTTTCCATTTCTAACTTTCACAGTTAATAATCCATGTCTCATGATGGGTACTGTTATTTATGGCTCTTTAGATTTATTTGGTATAGCACATAAGCTCATTATGGATGCTTGCGGCTGTTGAACACGTCTCTGAATAGCAGCTATGAGGCCATCTGAGTATTAAATGAAAATGTAAAAAGGCTGTTGCCTGCAGTGGCAAACTTCTGTTTTGTGTTTTTTCTTTTATTTTGTCAATTTCAGATGAACTGTTTTGGCTCATGAGTAGAAGGGTCAATCAGGAATGAACCCTTGGGGACTTGCTGTTCAGGTTTACTCATTTTTTTCCTTTTGAGTGTATCGTAGCGTATTTTATACCCACATTTGGAGAAAAATAAAAAACGGAGTGAAAAGGTAGCAAGCACAAAATGCAGCATATCTCTGTACTCAAGCCCTGGAGGTGTCATTATTTCAATGCTTGGGCTTGGGCTTTGTATGACATGTTACATGTGAGTTTTTTTTTTTTTGGTTCAGTATTAAAGTAAAAAAAACAACAAAAAAAGTGGATATTATAGATCTAAGGTCTAAGGAAGTAGAAACAAAGTATGGCAGGAGTATTCTGTAAATGTGTGGTAACCCAGGTTAACCAGCAACACTCATTAAGCTCGGCTTCCTGCTCTGTAAAGGTTTGGGAGATTTAAACTGAAGATGGCTGCTGTTCATTGCAGGCCAAAATACTTTCTGTAACACTCTGAATTTTCTCTGACAGTTCCTTGCACTGCTTAATGCTAACGCACTGAATTAAGATGCAACCAAAACATAGCACAATTTTTCTTTTCTCTCACTGTAGAATTGCAAAAAAAAAAAAAGAGTTTATATCTGAAAATGTTCAGTTACCCATGCCATCCTGGAGGTAATGAATAAAAACCAAGTAATAAGCAATTTACTTACCTCCTATGTCCGAGAAGAAGCATATATCTCATCGTAGCTATCCTGCTTTTCTTCTTTTATGTTCTATTTTCTCTGATCTCATTTCCAGTGAAAATGTCATTTCAATGGCAAAGTAGGTGTTTATCACTTCCTCTTGGCATGAACATCACAAGCTGAGTCTTTGCTTGTTTGCTTCATCCGTCACTTTCCTTTTTATATAAAAGTTTTAATCATATTCCATCCAGTCTTTTTCACTTCATAATTCATTCACACAATGAACTGTGATCATCTGGTGATTTGCAGCTTCTTTTTACAGTCTTATATCACTCTTTTGTAATAACTAGGTCTTTCCACAGCTTGCGGGACATGATTGCAGACCCGAATGTGTCCCTTTGCAGCAGATTTTTCATTCCCCATCGATCCAGCCACTTTCTTGTGTCTCTGAATATTGAATGGAGGCAACTAGAAATCCAAATGACCAAGATTTGAACCTGAGGAGTTGAATGCTGGCTCTAGACTTTTCTTTAAGATTTAGGCTCTTATAATGAATTTGTTCTTTTCATTGATATTACATTTTGACATCATGGTAATTATTCACTCTCTGGGAATAAAGTTTAGTCCTTTACCTACATATTTTCAGTATTTTCACCCTAAACTTTGAAGGGAATAGTTATTCTTTCTGCTTTGTGTAAAAGACAAAAAGACATGTGTGAAATGTTAAACAGAATTTGTATGAATGTTAACCAGTTTAAAACGGAAGGGCTTTTGAGCTAATTGAGTATGCCAGGCAATTTATATCTGTTGCCAAAGTAGGTCAGAAAATCAGTACAAATATTCCTATAAAAATAATTATTATAGAAAATGAATGAACTGATTGGCATCCTCTTTTATTGACTGATGTTTGCAGTTATGCATTCAAAGTTGTACGATTACATGGAATTTAGAAAGGGTACTTAGCGATCCTTTAAATTATTCAACCACTCACCCACACTCAAATTACACACACTTACAAACACATACAAACACACCTGGGTGTGAAGAGTCATTGATGATAACTGTCATTTGTAATCCCATGGGTGGCTTAGTGGTCAAAGATCTGGATGTAACAGAGGAAGACTATCATTGTGATCTTCTAAATTATTCATTTCTGGATGAAACCTATACCCAGTCAGAGAAAGAGAACCTTGAGTTTCCAGGAAGTATTTTTGTCATTTTCCCTGACAACGATGTCCGTCCAAATTCAAATGTTAAACAAAAAGAACAATTAATGTTTAAATGAACATTTCTTACCAATGATTTAATTATTAAGACAGTGGAGCGTATCTTTACTGATAAATTTCCCAAGAAGCCCATAGATTTGTTGGTGGGAACAAATATGCTCAGCTCACTTTTTAAGTGAACCCATCCTGAACAATGCACTTCATATTTTATAAACCACAAACACTTGCACCTATTTAATATGTCAATAGCGACATTGTAAGAACTGCCTGCCCCTAAAGAAAAAGAAAATTAGAAGCTGTCGTGACAGAAATAGCCGGGGATCACATTTTAATCCCATGTTGTGTTTACATACCAGCAGAACCACCTTTGATGGGATTAGAATCTCTAAAGATGCGTTTTAGCCAGCACGGGAAGCTGCTAGCAGGGAGAATGTGCAGGGATTTATGCATTTTTGATGCAGCATGGGGAGGAGTGGAACTCTGAAAAGGCTGCATGACCTACTTAGAGAGCTGTAGAATTCAGAAGACTTGTCATACCATAAAGAAATAAATCTGTCTTTCACTCTGTCTTTATGTCTCAAAAAGAAGGATGCAAATTTGCTCGTGTCCGCTGCTTCTTTTCTTCCCGTGTATTTCTTTGGTTTGCTAATATTTAAGCTGCAGATAAGACACATAAGCAATTATTTTAATTTTTTTGCACACTTTTAAGTCCAATCTTACTTTTGCATTGGTGTGTGCTGTCTACTTTATGGGATGCATTTTAGTTTAAGCCTTCTTTCAGCCCATCGGTTTTATTCAAAAACCTCTGTAATGAAAAAGTCTTCAAACATCCTACAACACTCCTGCAAAGAGTCTGCTGAAATGACATTTGGCTGGCTGTAGTTATGGGCACATTCACAGAAATCTACACAAGTACAAGACCAACATCAGCTTCTGCCTATCTTGAAGAAAAAAAAGCAATTTTCTTTTGCATCATGGCAAATAGATTAATTTTTCTTAGCAGTCTAGTCTCTTTCTGTCCCTTACCTCTTTGTCACCACTTTACTCTTTCTCGGTAGCTATAGCAGCACAGCTCTGTATGTTAGCTTCTCAAACAAGATGGCATTGTCCACATGCCCTGGCTGTCACATTCCTGCTTTATCATGGCTCTGTAGGGTGACAGAAAAGGGGCGGGGCTATAGTGGCTTTCCACTAACCTCAATAAAAGGTGGTCAATAAGCGATTCATTAGAAAAGACAAGCACTCACAGTCACTGCCTTTAAATGGAGTGTTTATTTGAGCCGGAAATGAGCTATTGTAAGACAAGAGCCGACCACCTGGTTGAGTGGTTTGTGCATGTGTGAGTGTCTCTCTGTGTGGTGGGGGCTTGTAGCTCCTCATGATTGATGATTGTTTGTGACACTGTTGGCATGGCCCCCAGCCTGGTTAAATATGCACTGGTTGATGAATCGCAGAAAGCATCGTGTTTGTGTGTTGTCACATCTGCATGTGTTGGTGATAGCAAGCGCATCTGTATTTTTGGCGAAGCAGTGTCTGAGTCTGAAAACACCCGAGTGAATCTAAAAATGACAAAAAGAGCTCAAGAAAATAAAAAGGAAAGAGACGCATTCTGTGCAATAATTTGAATTATTGAATGCAGATAGAAATGTGGTTGGCAAGAAATGAGAATAAATCAGAATGATACTCTTCTCATCCTTTCATAGTGTTATTATTCATTATCTGTGCTGTCCTCAACATTACTACAGTATTGAATATGTTTAAACTAGTAAAATTTTAATTAGTGAGTTTTTTTCCACAATATCTCAGTAAAATCTTTCAAACCATCCCTTATGGTCTGTGTGAGGGAGATGCAGGCATCTCCTCACTAAGCAGGTGCTGTTCAGACAACACACACACACACACACACACTTGTTCAGTAGATCTACTTATTTGTTGATTTTCATTGTGTTGGCTAACTGAAGACGGATCCTATTTGGTTAGGTAATACATTGAGTTTGTTATTGTT
>JBAMIG010000018.1:10072892-10086593 GCA_037177335.1 Kiunga ballochi | reverse complement strand
AGGTGCTGCATCATAAAGGCCCCTTATCCTGCAGCGATTTGAAGAGCCTCTTTAATGCAACCCTTCTGTCACACACACCAGCTCAAATCCATCATCAAACATGGTTTTGTTTTTTTTTCAGGACTTTCATTTTATCATAGTTTGTTAATCATTTCATTGAGATCTAAACAGCTCCCTAACTATTGAAGTCTATTGGTCATGCTTCAACAATTAAATCACCCTGTCACTCAGGTTCATCATCTAACCGTCAAAATAAAATATTTTTTTATATTTTTCCTGTGTTGGAAAAATGTTGAATTTTGTAAATCACTGTAAAATCATTACTTTTCTTTTTTGGAATCCAGATATTACACACTATTGCACTCAGGCTTGTCCTGCTGTGCACTATAACCTCCAAATCTTATCTTACATACATTTCTATATTAGTAAACACTAACAAATCCATGAAAAAATGAAAAAGGGTTTAACATTTTTTTAACAACTGCAAAAAACAAATTAATAATTACTACTTGAGTGGTTAACAACATCCAAGAAACTAACAAATCTGCTGCACTTGGTTCTGAAACAACAGTAGTGGGTCATAATCTACACCTAAGACACACATTTATATTATCATCAAAATGACAAAATACACCAAGCTCAGCACTGTTTATTAGCCTGTCTCAGTCAGCAGCAGCCGTTTTGGCTTGTCTGTTGAAGTTATTATTAAAGTTGTTCACAGTTGCAAGCTTGCTATCATTCAATAACAAGCAGTACAAGTGGCTACAAAGATCCAGTAATTAGAGTGCAGCGCTGCCACACAGACAGACACAGATAGAGCAAACTGTCTCAAATAGTTGAATAAATGTTTGTAAATGTGTATTTTAATAAATAAATAATAGTTGACACATTTATATTTTCTTATTTTGTTCATTTAAGAAACAAAACATACTTTATGTGGAAAAACCAGAAAATGATCTGTAAGCAGACTCTGAGCTTTCCGTAAGTGTTTCAGGTGAATGAGTGAGTGGAGCTAATCTCCTTTAATCTCATACTCTCCATAATTTATATATGAGAGTAGTATCAATAAGGATGTATTTCTGCAGAAGGTGAGGATGCAATATATATTTGAGTGATTAAAATATTTCAGCAGTTTTGCAGTTTTCTTTTCAAAGGTCACCTCATCCTTTTTACTGCATGTGAGCCCTACACACTTCAACACATAACATTAAGATCCCAGCAAACCTTAGGTAACTACCTAAAGCAATATTTCCCATTTATTGTGCCTTTGAATCTGAACACAGCTGCAACTCTTAATGACAAAGAAAGAGATGTGTCACAGTTTTTTTGTTGCAAACAGAAAACCCTTTTGTGTGCCGTGCGCTCTCCTGAAGGAATCAGTTGATGCAGCAATAGATGCAGAGAAAGTGAATGGAGAGGTGAAAAGCACAATAAGTGAAGTACAGTTCAGCATTTGCCCATTAATCATTCATAGACAGCCAAGTGGCAGCAGCAGGAAGCACAGTGAGATTTCAGGTTATGGTATCAAATCTCAGATTATAAATAGAACAGGTTGTGGAGCTGTGTGGCATAATACCACCCCTCAAATCCCCCTCCCTTCACCTCCCTCTGGGTATTCCAAGAGTTTTCTTCGTCTTGGGTTCGGCTCATTGGCAGTAATTCTATAAAACAATGCAATGTGAATACAGATCTGTCAAATGATCAAATTATTCAACATCAGTTGAAGTACTGTCACATTATTCCTGTGTTTTAACAATATATATATTCTACTGCTGGTCATTGGCTGCTTTGAATTTGTAGAATTATGTCAAACAACATTTCCATCTAGACATCCTTGATGCTCTTATATACCCAAGCTACTCTTAAACAGTTTTTATCAGCAGAGCATTCCCTCCTCCCAATACCTGCCATACACAAAACAGCAAGTCTGATAAGAAAATGTTCCCTCTTTCCTGTTTGTGATAGCGATGCTTCACTGCCTCTCACCTCCATCGTTCAAGGTCAGTCTGCTGACAGATGAAAAATGGCAGTCTTCTAAGCTCATCTCATGGCAGAGGTGATGTAAGGTGGATGTCCGATCTTTCCTTCTTCTCATTCCCAGACACAGAATGGCGACAAGTGACACCTGCTGTTGATTAATGTGCCATGAAACTGCCACATCTGAAATGACAGGCGTATACTACCTTTTTACAACAAATATGCTTTTTGGATTTATTTATTGATGAGGCACAGAATTGAACAGATTATCTTCCTGTTTTACTGCTACTGTCTCATTTGATTTATAGCTGTATTTAACAATTTAATATCCCTTAAAATCCAGATTGTTAAAGTATAATATGCAGACATGTCCTGTCATGTGTTGCCGTTCATATTAGAATAAGGCATCACAAAGTTAGAATATTTACTTACATTTTTATTCTATCAGGAAGTCAAGTATTAACCTCTTAATGCCTGAATTTAGAGTAACTGGGCAGACATCTCATTTTTTAAATCTAAGAACTTTATTTGACCCTTTAACTAAAACTGAAAAGACTAGGCTATTTATTTTTTCCATATATTTACTATTTATTACCATGGAACAAGTAAAAATTATCACAGTGTAATCTCCTGCTGTCTGGTGGTCACCAGGGTCCAGGAGAGCAGTATCATGTGGTAAACAACAACATTATGAGTGAAGTTTCTGCCATAAAGTGATGCAACATGTCTCAGAAACAGGATGTATCAAATAGGCGACATCCGGCCAAAAGGGGTTTCAGTTATTCATGACCTTAAAGGCTACAGGTTTGTTTACTTTAGCTGGCTTTCTTAACCTGATGTCAAATGTTTCTCAGATATATTAAGTGGGATGAGCAATAGCCATTGTGTGGGCACCTTGGCTAATTGTTTCTTTTGTACATTTTGCTGTGAACACTAGTCTCTGTTTACTCTGATAAGGACATTAGAAGAGGAACCCTTTAAGCAAGATGCCTGTGCATGATATAAAAAACAACCCCCAAAAAGTTAATGGATGCCCTCACAGAAGTAAATGAGTGGCAGAGCGAGCATAATTGAAAGCTGTTTTTTATCAGGGCAATCAAAATGGCAAATGTAAAGTTGAATTTTTGCATGGATTCCGTGCCATTGCATAACATCTGATCTGATTATGAAGCCAGCTTAAATGCACATTAGGGTGCAGATAAACCGAGGTCTACATGATATAGATATTAGGAGTGAAAGCCAAAGCTGTCGTACAAAATCATTGACCTGAATGGTGTGGGCGAGCTACCCGCAGGACCAGGAAGCATAAATGGAGCTTCTGTCGGCTAGTAAGAGTGGGTTGGTGTGAACAGCATTAGCTGTAACATGACTGACATGTTAGAAAAGGGGTTGCAGTAAGCCATGAAGTGTTGGAGCAGAGGTCAAACCGTCACACAACTTGCCTGTCTACAAGCTGGTCATTGGGAAAAGATGTGCTCATGTGCAGTATGTTGTTGCCCTGTATGGCAGAGTGTGTCAGAGGCTAAAATGATAGTTCATGGCCTTTTTTTCTGAAAAACCTACAAACAGAAATGATACACTTCTGAGCTGAGGGAACGGTTCTCTGAAAGCCATCATCTTTTGAAGCTCTGAAGAAATAAGCTTTACAATATCCATATTTTAGCCAAAATATGTCTAAAATCTGTTTTAAAACAAGGAGTTTTTGTAGATTTAAATATTTAAGCTACTACTACTTTTTGGCCTGGGCCCCAAAACAACTTTACCCAAGACATCAGGTTGCCATTTTCAGTATGTTTTAGATGCATCTTTGATGTATTTTGAATATCTGTAAAGCACTTTGTATTTGTTGTTTCTAAATTATAATATTATTATTAATATTATTATTACAAATATAATATTATTGTCAATCACAATAATACTACTAATAATATTTTAAATATATTGTAACTATATTTGTATTAATTTTTTCAATACATTTTTAGTTATATATTTTAATAATCATTCATTGTGTCGCTGCCTTTGGATATAATTTTTCCATTTGAGTTTTTTTTTTTTTTTGGAGCCCCTGAGAGTACATGGGATATTTTTTTTTTTTTACGTTTCCTCGAAAAATGTTGCATTATCACACAATACGTTTTCCATTCTTACAATAAGAGATTGTCTGACAGACACAGATTACTCGCCAACAAGGTCACGCACAGCCCAAAAAAGCCATTTGGGTCAGTTTCTTTGGATATTTCTGGTCTGCATGCATCTCTCTTACTCGGTATTGAGTTAACCTAACTGTACATACACCTGAAAGCATGTCCATGTTAACAGAGGAAGTAGCCTATGTTGTTGTGCTTTAATGGTTTAATTAGCAGACCAAAAGCTTTGCTGTGATCAGGAATGGTAGCATGTTGCTGCTTTGCTAATGTGGCTACCTGTGTTTAGACTGTAATGTTCAATTCGTATAATTTATTGATGATGTATAAAAAGCAGCTTGTAATTCTAATTAATCCATTATAGCACTACACTTCCTCTGTTAACATAGACATGATGTCAGGTATATTAATGATTCGATGCTGAGCGTAGCGTGTATGTGTTATACCTGCTTTCTCTCTTAGCCTCACCTCACCTTCGAGCATGTTATTCGTTGTTCTCACACTTTCCATAGAAAAAAAAAGATGGCCGTTTTCACTAACACATGCTGAAGCCAGCAATGTGACGCTCAGGTATGTTATTGTGCATGGCACATTTAAGCTCATTGTAAAAATCAGATCAATAATCCAATGAACACAAAGTGCTTAGTGACTGAAACATGATCCTTCCTAGTTTATGGTGTTTTCTTCAGTCTATCTTATGCATACTATTATTTATTTGTTTATTTATATGGTTATTTATGGATTTTTAAAGGTATTTTATTACCACTCAATTCTTCTACAATTTCTCTGCATCTTTTATCTCCCACCTCCATCCCGGTACTAATGAGTTCTGGATGTGGTCTGTGTGGGGTTTAAAGCTTCTCCTTTAGTGTTGCTGCTCCAGCTGTGTGTTCCTATGGAGTGCCAAATGCCTCTCTTGAATATTAAATACACCCCAGGACCACCTCCGTTCTTCCTGATGAACAGCACTACTATTACCTGGCTTTTTCTCTGCATGGGGTCCTGCGGCTCTGACAGAATGGATGGGCTTTGAATCTGTTGTGTTGCAGGATAACAGGGATGGGTAGGCTTTTGAAGTGTCTGTTATGACTATTAAATCCTTCCTTTATAATTTTGTATAAACTTGTTCAACTTGCTACAGAGCATCACACATGACCAATCAAAAAAAAAATCACAAAAGATCAACATGACTGGGTGTAGCAGCTTTTATGTCCTCTAATAAAAGGGCAGTGTTAGTTTTTTGGCATTCAAATATGCTGCATACTGTGATCATTTCAAAATGCAATCACAGACTGAATATTCTCATCAGCTGTTGTCTGCTTTATTGGTGTACTGTGATCAATTTGTTCAATGTAAAACTTTTTAGGTAGACTGAACATTTGTGACACCAAGTTTTGATAAACTATTGTTTCTCACATCAACACACACTGGCTGCTATGTGAACATACAGTGTGTTGAAATGCTTACAATGCAAACTTCTTGTCCATCTTTTTCCTGTTTTTGAGCCGTTTGCTTTCCAGTCTGGTATAGCTTCAGGTTCATGGTTGTGTGGTCTGTCAGATCAAGCATATTTACTTTACTGCTTTTCCTCCACTGAATAACACACATATGTTTTTAGGTTAAAAAAGGTCCAGCAAAGAAAGGATTTCAGTCTCTATAGGGGTCAGAGTTTATGTTGGCAGAGAGATCTAGTTTATGTGTTTCTAATTAGGTTTCAGAGGTGAGTTTCTTTTGGTGACTGATTCTGTTGCAGTTTGACATTAAACTTTTGTAGCTAAGAATAAATCATCTTTGGTGTCTGAGAATAGTATTTTGTTCCTAAATATTTGATCAAAGAGTCCAAGGCTGTTTAAAAATAACTGGCAAATGAGTAAAAAAAAAAAACACTGATGTGATAATATTGTTTTCATTGTGTGAGCATTTAAAACATATTTTGTCCAAGTTTGGGTTTTTTATTTCGGATTAGCCGTACACTATTGCCATAGAAAGACCTCTGTAATTTCTGTCTACTGTTTACTTTATTGCATCTTGTTTCTCTGTTATAGCTGCTCTATTATTTGAAGGTCAGCCACACAGTTGTTACCAACAAATCCTTTTGCAAAGAAGTCCTGCTCGAACCAATCATTGCAGTAAGATCTGTCAGTAGGATAAGTAACACTCATGCATCTCCCTTAGCCTTCCTGCTTGTGCAAGAAAGTCCTATAAATATGTATATTATACAGTAAATCCATGATAACTAATATTATGCAAGCTCAGGCAGATGTGAACAGAAAGATGTTTGGTGTCACAATCGCTCATACACCTATGTAATGCTTTAAAGCAACATTGTTTTAGGTTTGTTGTGAGTCAGGCATGCTTACAAAAACCAGTTTCTGCAAATGCCAGTAAACCCTGTACTATATGAACCCTGCAAATCATATAGCTTGAATTTTTTCAGGGGCTTGGGATGTGTTACGCCCCCTTTTTAAAAACTAAGGGTATGGGGTCTAACAAAATTAAACCAGAAATAACTGAAGATATAACAACAATTTATTTACAGAAAAAAAACTGGGTTCCTAACAACTCTACACAAATAACAAAAGATGTCCAACGGTCGGTTATATCTAACTGGTATTATTATTACGAAAACAAAGAGAGACCTCTATGAGGATATTTAACAATTAATAGTTACAATTTACAACTTGAACTACTATTTACTATTAAAACAAAATACTCTCAATCAAATTAAAGCCAAACTAAATTCAAAATGCTCTTAACACAAATGAGTTTCTCTCCTCAATTAAAGTTAAAAAGTATAACCATGCATCCAAACAAAAAGGGCAATCTAAATGCACAAAATCACTAAAGGTATACTAAGGTTTTAACCAAAGTCCAATTATCAAAGCTTTCCAAATGACAAACTCTTCACAACCAGCGCTCTCAATCCCAGAGAAAGACAGAATCCAGGAGGACACAGCGGCCCTGATTGTAGGTCGTTTCCTCCTTTTAAAGTCCATGGATGAGGTAGATTGGTCCGAAAGGAGGAAGCAGGAAGTTGATGCATCCAATGAGTGAGGGACTGAACAGGGACTTGTTGTCTTCAGGTGAGGTGAATGATGGCTTGATTGGATGACTGATGGAGGTGTGGCTCCAGATCTGCAGCTCAGGTGTAATTGTCTTACAGAGTTGTATCATTATAAATAACTATTTACTTTGTGAACAGGAGATTTGATTTAATCATCAGAAATAATCTCTTCGTTTTCATTTTAAATTAGCAGAGTAATAACTTGCTTATTTTGCCAAAATATATTTTGTAAGCAATTTACCTTGTTGTTCAACTATATCCAGTTTAAAATATGAAAACCCTGCAATATAACAGGAGGAAACCAACTCAAAATGTTTGAAATGAGATTCTTTCATTTAGCTACATGTCACTAAATCAGACACAAACCATTTTTTTTATTTAGCTACGCAGCAAATCAGCAGCAATTATTTCATATTGCTGTACTTTTCATTTTATAGGGTGATGCTCATGCTCGTTTCATCTGTGCATGAGCATAAAACTAGGTTAATTGTATCTGGAATAAGTTCAGGTAGAGAAGCAACAAATAATTTGTATTCTTTGCAAATACTGACAGGTTATTGTGTGTATCAATAAGATGGAATCCAGGATCGGAAATATCAATGATTACTTTAAGTCATTGGAGAAACGTTGTGGCTCAGAAGGGTCAGATAGATTCTGCAGTATTACTGAGGCCCTGTGTGACCTTGTAGTGAGATGAGAGAGAGAAGCTGCCTGGAGCCCATTGCCACATTTTTAATTACTGCTGGCAACATAGAGGCTGCTGCAGTCTGTGTGAGATCTGGAAGACAGCTTTAGCTAGTTTGCTCTGTTTTAAATGTGTGTGTTCATGCACGTGCCTGTTAGTAATTCATGTGTACATGCAGACTTCATAAATCTAACATTAAAATAGGCTCATTAAAAAAAAATAAAAAAAAAACTCCCTACTTGGACTATTCATCTACTAAACCCTTTAAACTAAGGAACTACCCTTTTATTCTCAGATGCTTGAAACCTTGAGCCCATTATGAAATATTCAACTGAATAAAGCTATTCAATGTAATAAATGTTTATTCTTTTAAATGAACATTTATGTTTGTAAACTTAAAGGGGACATATAATGCAAATCCACTTTTTACTCCTTAAATCCAAGTTTTTCTGTACTTAGTGATTAGGAATGCAGAAAATGTATATATATATATATATATATATATATATATAGTCTATATATTCTTTGTTCTTGTCTGTATATTCTACTCTCTGTTTAATTTTGTCTATTCTCTGTGAGTTGTTTTTTTTTTATCTATTACATCACAATATTTGATGTGGGTCTCCAAAATAAGATTGTGGACTTCAAGGGAATCAAATTTGTGAATCTGATACATTGACATTTATAGTAAACTTATCAATAAAATGTTTCTCTGCCGTAGATTAGTGTATCACTTCTATCAAGCTACAAAAATAGCAGAAAAGGCTAGAGATGAACTTTTGGTGACCTGGAAGGGGCCGTAGCATGACAGGCCTCGTTCACATTTATAGAGACGGCACCAAAACGAGTTGCTCTGACTACGCATCTTAGAACAGGGCTATAAGGTGTGTGTGTGGAGCGAGAATAAGCAGGAATTCAGAACAAGGCATTGCGGTTTTACTTTAACCCGACGATAAATTAATGGTTAAATTGTTGAAAGTGCTGATTTAAAAGCATGATATATCCCCTTTAAGCACTGAAAGCAAGACATACTTTGTCACTATCCTAGATTTATCTCTGACATGTAAGAGATGGAAAATCTGTTACAATAGCCTACCATGTGGCTCAGAGACTTTATTTTATGCCTGTTTTCATTTAATGCAATAGAACCAATTGCCTACTGTTTAATAAGGTATAATATGTGTTTATATGTGAAAATACTACTCAGTTATTTAGCTTAATCTGAATTAAACATGATGCAATGCTGCATGATCAAATTTAGTCCATCTTTTAGTCCATTTGTGTTTTTCTTGCAGAGGCTTTTTCTTTGAAACTTAGATACAATTTCCAATTTTTAATCTTGTTATTGTGTCACTAGGGGCACTAAAAAGTTTAACCTCACAGAGGCTGCACAACACTGCTGCAAAATTTAACAGCCTCCTTCCATGACATTCAAACAAAAGTTAGTCTTCGAGCTCTACCATCCTGCAACTTTTACATGGATCCTTTCTCCAACACACACCTGAATCAAGCCAGTAAAGCTACAGTCATTGTGTAACTTTGTGAATGTGAGATTGGTCAAACTTAAAAGTAAAACACATTGCAATTTCAGCTTTTGTCAGACCTGATAGGATTAAAATCAGGTTTGTTGATCATTTAGCATTATACCTGACTGACATGACCGTAGCCCACTGAGACATTGGCAAATTTTACTGGGATGTCTTAGTGCAATCAAGCCAAGCTGACATCAGATCCACCCGTTGTAGTATTGTTAGATAAGAAGATTAAGGCTAAGCTCTCATTCATAGAACACCCCCCCCTCCTCCTCCCCCCTGCATCAAAAGTGTGCAAGTCCTTTATTCCTGTAAACTGGAAACCAGTGTCGCTCTAAATACACCACAAAACACTTAATAAAAGCCACAGGAATTTATTATTTGTATGAATATTTCTTAGCTTTAAAGTTTGTACAGACAATAAATGGTTTCTGTTTGCAGTTTACTTCCTGTGTGCAGATTCTTTCCAAGCTTCCTCTTTGTCCTCTTTGTTTGAAAAATCTGTTTTCTAGAGATAACATGTTCATTTATCCTGTTATCACAAGAAAACAGAGGCTTTGTCCAAAATGTCCACCCTAGCCCTATATAGTGGACATGCCATTTTGTAGGTGTGTCCGAATGTACTTATGAAAACAAAAAGGAGTGATCTTCAAATTATCCACTATGCATCTTGAAAAGTAGTGAACACCAGGGGTCACCAGATCGGTTAATATAGACCATAATCATTGCAGGCCAAGCTTACAATGGCGATATGACACAAACATTAAAGAAGGTTAAAAAAAAACAACCTACAAACCATTAATTTTTATTTTGGTTTTATTTAGTAGATATGATTTAGAGAAAGAATTAAATATAACAAAGAAATAAAATATTTTTTTATAACTTTGGATCGGATTTGGAATGACTGTGCGCTACGGTTGCTGCTGTTAAAGCAGCTGGTCACGTGATGTCCTACAGTGAGAAAGTAATGATTTTTGTGTCTGAATCGCCAAATGAATGCGGGCATTATGTATTGTGCTATTTAGTGTATCCCTATGTAGTGAATGAGGGGTTAGGGCATCTAGTGTAAAAAGCACGCAACCATGCTGGCTTCCATGACATAAGGAAGTAACAATATCCTTTACTGTTTGTGCTACCAAAATGTTAGATCATGATATTATGTATATCTTTAAGCTTTTCCTCTTGCTTTGCACCAAAAAGTGTTTGTCAATGGATCAGTGTCCAGTGTCAGGATCCAAGTCTTGACTTTTGCTCTTCCTCATGTTAGCAGTGGCAAGCAGAATCACCCCAAGTAAAGGAATAAGTCATATTAGTATAAAACATGAGAAAAATATTCCAAATGCAGGTTATACAAGGGGTTTTCTGCTCTTCTTCAGTTGCTGCTGTAAAGAGAAAAAAAAAACTCAGATTATATCAGGTGGAACTAAAACACCAACGTAGGGTTAATGAGGATATTCCTCTGACCAAGCAATCTCCCTCCATTCAGTTGTTAGAGATCTGGTATAATCAGCTTGGTCCGAGATCTCACATGTGCTTATTAGGAAGCCGTCCAGACATCTTCCAGTGTGGATGTGCATCAGAGGATTTAACTAAATGGAGATTAAGCCTATGCTGGAAAGGCCCCCATTGAAGCCCTCTAAGACTAGTGGGTTGATTTTGGATTTAACAGTGGTGGTGCGATAATTCCTTTCTTTCTGCGTAACTGATGGCTGTAATCCTTGTGTTGTTTTAAAAACCTGTTTCATTGACGTGTAAACAAACCCTTAGAGGATCTGCGTATAGAGTAGTGATTTTCTTAGGCTGAATTAGGGGTTTCCCACCATATGGGGGAAGATTTATCTTTGTAGGATCTGCTAAAATCATTTAGCTCATTGCAGTCGACAGTAACAAGGGTGTATAACAAGATAAGCTTATTTTTTATGATCAGTTTTATGATAATTTAAGCTTATAATTTGCTATTTTATCTTTCAGTAAAGTTCTAACATCTGCTTCTAATAATTCTCCCCTTTAAATCCACATTCAGTCAAGTTTTTTTTAACTACCCTTGGACCACTGTCATTGTTAACTATGATACCAAACTACAATTATACTAACTATAATGTGATTTAAAAAATGGTGATAATGTCCAGAAGAAGATGAAGGTTTAATGAAAAGATCATCTCTATACCTAAAATGAGGAGGTGATTGAACTCCATGTCGCATCGTTGCACTTTAAGCAAATCTTGTAGTGTACATCTTAGTCTCAGTCTGTGTTGCCATATCATGGTGTTGATCGCTATCATGAATCATAAGTTCTGCTTAATCTTTACAAAGTATGTAATTAACCCCGAACTGATTCATATCGCTCATTAAATGAACACAGATAGGACAGCGAAAATAGGACACGGTGCCTTATTATCCCAGCTCATGCTGCTCAGGATCCAAACACTGCGTACCTTCATATTCTGCTATGAAAGCTATGCATTTTTACAGTGGCTGCTGTGAACTAGAAAACCATTTCCAGACCTTCTTAATGAGCATTCAGTGGAAGTTCATGCCTCAATTTTGCCTCAAGATTTTCAATTCATTAGCTTGTTTAAAATCCTTGTAGTAAAAAAAAAATTGTGCTGGGTTTTATAAAGTTTTTATTTATTTATTTGTTGTAGAAGACAGGAATTGATTTACAGAGGATGTGCTCCAAATCTGCTTCGGCTGCAGCAGCTGAACTGAATATTATACTACAAAAACACAATTAGTGTTTTTGGTTCAGCAGATTTCATGCTTGGTTAGGTGGGTGTGTATGTGTGTATCTCAGGGATCTGATGCAAAATATTTATATGTGAAGAGCAGAAACACTTTTAACTGATGAATTAATTAAACAGCAAAGCTGCTTTTCTTATGTTATCAGAACAGTCACAAACACACTGGAACAGGGATCTACCAACCTATACTAGATATACACCCTGGTTCTCAGACACAATAAGCATTAGTCACTCGAAAGGTCAGGCAAGCATAGGTCATCTGTTCCTCTGAATATTTACAGATCTATTTAAACTCTGAATGTGATGCTTTGCTGACATTTGTAGTAAAAAGACAAAGGTGATGATTCATATGTGATAAACACGACTATATGTCCCCTCTGCATACCCCTGGTTTAATCCCCAAACTAATGAAGTCAAACGGTTATGCGAACCTGAATCCTGTTGAATCCCTACATCTGGGTTCATGAGCACATTTCTTACCTGCACGTCTGAAATCATCAACACCACAGGAGACAGCAACTTAATGTGACCTTTAACCTGAACAGAAGGAGTTATAGCTAACTGTGTTTCTTTTTCTCCTTTCATTTCAGCTCTCATTTGCAGCGACAACTCCAGTTCTGGCAGACAAGAAAAAGTATCCCAATTTCTTCCGTACCGTCCCATCAGACAATGCTGTGAACCCAGCAGTGGTCAAGTTTCTCAACTACTATAACTGGACTCGTGTGGGGACCCTCACACAGGATGTTCAGAGGTTTTCCGAGGTCAGTTCTTCATATCTATTCCACAGAATCTTCTTTATGCTATGTTAACAAAGCCACTCTGTTTTGAGTTGCCTTTTCTCACAGGAACAACACATGCAGGTAAAACATTAAATGAGAATATTGGTTATATACTGTGACTCCAGATTTTAAGGCGCAGCCCTTTAAGGCTTTCGCTAGTAGGATAGTAGTAGTAAACCATAGTCCATACCCACCTATAAGGTAGGCATCACCTCCTTATATAAATCAGACTGAGCCCTGGCAGTCAGCTCCCTAATGAAAGCTTTTTCTGCAGCTATTAAGGAGCGAGTAAGGCCAACAGCTATACTCATAGAATCTGGGGTTGCAGTAAGTAATACCGGACTTCTTGGGCATTTTTTGCTTCATTCATTTTACAGTATCATTCATTCTTTTCAGTATCCTACACTTTGCTGTTAGGTACTGGATTGTTTTAGGAACTCTGCACAGCCTGGACCTGGGATCTTGTGGTAGATCTGTGCCCATTGCTCTGATACTCCTGGCTTGTTCCTGCGTTATGTCAGGATTAGCACCTCTGTTGTTTCTTTTGTTGTACACACAATGAGAAATGAAGTAAAAGTTTCAAAAGTCTTTAATTCTGATCAGAAAGGTTAATTGTTCGAAAGCCTTCAGCAGTCTAGGGAGTGTTGCACCAGTCAAAATGGCATGGTGCTTTTCATGTGACACACTGTCAACATATGAGTCTTGTCTCAAATACTTTATAATGTGCCTCGATGCTCGACTGAACTGGGAAAAAGTGCCTTCTCGTACTTAGCACCTTG
>JBAMIG010000018.1:10061449-10072792 GCA_037177335.1 Kiunga ballochi | reverse complement strand
CCAGGTCTCTCTTGCAAAAGAGATTCTGAATCTCAATGGGACTTCCTGGTTAAATAAAGGTAAATAAATAAATAAATAAAATAAATATCAGAGCTTTGCCGCACCGCTGCAAGTCCAACCATTGTTACACATTAGGAGACTTGAAGACACCTCAAGGGGGTTTAAGAAAAAAAAACTTTGACTTTGGATTGAATTACTGCTTTATCCAATGCAGGGTTAAAGGTTTTTTTTTGTTCTCTTTTGTCTCAAATATATTATTCATATCCCTGAATTGACCCTGGATTGGATTAGTTGATATAAAAAATGAGTGAATGAGTAAAAAAGGTCGAAAGATTTTAATTTCGAGAGGTAAGAAAAATGTTTAGAAAGTTCACAAATAACTTCCAACCATGCGACTAAGTGGTACATTATGTTGAGTTTTTTCTATAAATTCTCTAACATAACAATTCAGCTTAACTGGACTGTAATTCCATTACTAAAGAAAATGTATTTTCCAAGTTATCTTTTTTCATTTCAGCCTGGTTATACCAGGAAATCTACAGAAGGACATACTGACCTCCACTGAGCTAATTTAGCTCCTGTAACATCCGCACTACTTACTGTAATCTCGTTTTTACTCCTCTTTTTAGTTTTTCCTGCTTTTGTCAGTGCCAGACAGAAAACCTCTTTTCTTTTTGATAAACCCATCCTTTCCTGTTTGTATACATCAGATACATTGCTGCAACTAAACAAGAGGTGGTCCCTATAGAGAGTTAAACTCCAGTCACCAATAAACAAGAACTTTTTTGGAAAAAAAATGGAAAACAGTCTTCATTAACATAATGAAGCATAATTATCAGTGTTAATTGTTTTATGCAAAAACTTCACAAAATAACATATGCAAGATCCTTACATTCCTGTTCATAAAAGTGTTTGACAATACATTGGCCACAGTTTGTTTTTCATTTTAAAGCTACAGGCGACATTATTTTTATCCATGACTGCTTCATGACCTCACAACAAATAGCCATGAGAGTGAAGTGCCTCAGTTTGTTTCCTACTTTTATGTATGTGTGTAGACTTTCCATCTTTCATGTTTGGGTAATCTTAATGGCATGAGGGAAAAGAAACTGATGAATAGGCTCAACATGGCTATTCTTCATGCAGTGAGGAATGTATTATCTCAAAACAGATATTCCTTGTGAACTTTAAACCCACCTATATCCCTTAAAATTAATCAATTTTGTTCATTGTATGAATGTTGCCCAATGCAGTGCATGTACAATTATCTGCACTGCTCCACAAGATGCCTTCTTTGACAGAGGGGAGAAATCATTAGAGATCTGTACTATTAGCTGGAATTTCTATTGTTGAGATATATTTGGGTTAACCAGTTTTCCATAGACAACACTGTGTCACTGCCTATTGATGATTATCAACTGTTGGCTGTATTTTAAAGAAATATAAAGAACAATTGTTTTCTCTATAATTACATCGTCTTTTAGTCAGTCAAAACATCCTGATAGAGCAGAGATGTCTTCTAGTTTTTTATAAAAGCCCGAACTGATTATTTATAGCAGCTCCATACTTGGCAGGTGAACTAAAACCCTTTTATAAACAGAAGAAATCAGATGAAAAAAATCAAAACCCCATTTTACCTTCCAGTCCTAACCTACAGCTGACACCTGCAGCCACAGCAGTTTTGGAGTGGTCCATCCAGATTCTAGATCTTTTTTTAGTGGAATATATGGAGAGAATAAGCACCCTCGTGGACCCCTGCGCTCCTTCAGCAGCAGACTTCTAGTTATTTAAAAGGTCAGGACACACTCACGGTGAGGCGTCCTTCTAGTTTCACAGCTCCCGTCTATGGAAGAGTCTGCAGGAGGATCTCAGGGCTGCAGAGAACATTCAGGTTTCTAAAAACAGGATCAAAACACATTTTTACAGCTTAGCTTTTAATGAATATTTTTGTTTTAGTTACTCTCAGTTTAATTATTTATCTATCTAATTTGAGTATTTTCAGGGTTTTTTTTTATCTCAGGGTAGTTCTTTTACTTTTGTGTGTACCTTTTTATTTATGTTATTTCTTTTATCATATATTAGATCACCAGTGTTTCCTCTGGGGATCCTCTGCACTGGGGGCTGTGGTTAGCTGTGGCTGCCGGGTTCTGGCACGTGGACCCTGGTGTTTGGTTTTGACCACATTTCTTCTCTGGGCCTTTGGCTGGTGTTCTGTGACTGTGGCTGACTTCCTGCTCCTGGTGCGGATGACTCCTCTGATGATGCTTTCTCTGCTGGTCCATCTGTATCCAGCCCTATCTATGTGAACACCAATTGTTTTTATGGATAGCAAGTGTGTTGGGTATATAAATGCATGGGTGCACGTGTGTGTGGTGGCCATGGGCGATGGGGGGTGCAGACATGCAACATTGTTTTTAATGTTTTATTGTTTTAATACACTGTAAAGCACTTTGAGTTATATTTCTGAATGAAAGGTGCTTTATAAATAAAATTTGATAGATTGATTGAATATGAACCAGTAGCTGGAGCATACCGCAGGAATTATTTAGCGAGAGGCAGGATACACCATGGACAGGTCACCGGTCCGTCACAGGGATGAAAAGGAAACTATCCAACTCCAAATTTTTGTCAACAGGTGATGATAACAGAGAATGAGCAGTCCTGAAAACATTTTATTTCATCCTAATCAATGAGTAATTGGGTTTTGTATTTCATTTCTGAGAGCCCCTATGATGCATATTAGACACAGCCATTTTTATAACAATGTTAATGTATATGAAAATCCAAAATTAAGCTTTTGAGCTTTTAGAGCCACATGGAACAAAATGTGGCATGGGTATGAAAGGAACATTTGGGGGTCAACTGTGCTCTATTGAACTCTTAAAACATAACTATCACCCTGTACACATGAATAATATGACCTTAAATATACAGCAGGTTCCTCAACCTGCACATGAGAGCCGGTATTCACCACCAGCATCGGTGTTCTGAGCTGAAAACATGTTTGATTGTATGTATTTTGAGAGAGTAAAGATATTCTTCAGATCAAAGATAGATGTTAGCTGTAAGTTGAAATTGGGTCATTACAAAGATGTGCCTGGGATCACTTATGAAAGCAGTTTCAGCTTCTGTGGAGATTTACTGCATCCCATCTGCCCTGCAAGTTCCTGTCTTATTAGAAATGCAAAATGTAGAACCCAGTTTAAATTACAAGCATAGGGAGAAGTAATCTGTAAGAAATGAGGAACATGGCAACACTGACCCTTTAAGCTTTCTCACTTGATGTTGTTGCTGAAAGTTATCTTAAAGTAAAATGAAATATTTTGGAAATTGTAGTAAGTTGTGTTTTTATCCCTGACAGACATATTTTTATTAGCCTGCAAAATATGCTCCATTGTAAAAAGAAGCTATCACCTTCTTACAAATAGAAAACATAATTATAACTCTGAAACTGATCTAAACTTGTTGTGGGTACAGAGGATTTAAGATCATTTTCATCTTAAATGTAAGCTACCCAAAGAGACAAACATTAGTCAGGCATTTAAACAATGACAAAGTATTTGTACAAATTTACCTGTGAAACTATTTTAATAAAACAAGACATGTCAAAGGAATTGAAAGCATTTATTTCAGAAACATATTGTGAGCTCTTGTCTCCAGGTTCTGGTTGAAAACAATCTACTTGGCAGCTAAGGACTGGGATGTTGAGATGGGGGTGTGTATAAGAAGTCTCACAGCAAATCTCAGAGAGACCAAATCCCTTTATCGCTCTCTTCCTGAAAGTACCAAGGGGTTTAGGATGGGAGGAAGAGAGACAGCCCGATTCAATCAACCTGCCGTCAGATTGGCCTGTAATCCTGATTTACAAATATGCAAGCATCGCTTCCGCACTTCATGATTCACACAATCCTCTGTCAAGTTCAGAGCATTCTGGTTTTTAGTTCACTTCAACATCCTCGCAGCATGTTGGGAATTGGTGGTGAAATGTAAAATATTACTTTGATATTTTCTAAAAAGTAGAAAAACCTAATGAGATTCATGTTCTATTGTTGCATAGCTCTGGTCATATTAAAGCCTGGTGTTTAGCTTTAACTATGTAAGGTCAGGAAATTCCTTTAAACACTTTAATTTTATGATCTTTAACCCTTCATACTTTTAACAGAAAGTCTTCAACATTAAAAGACCAGTTGCTGGACCTCTGAAAAATGACAATTGTTACATTATTAAGCTGAAAAAGAAGCTGTGCTCAGCCATTGTGGTTTTCATTGTCATGCTTTACATTTATCAATGTGTCAAACAATTTTGTTAGTTGAAAAGCCTTAACTCCAGTTTGACCAGTCCATCACCCAGACATCTTTATTACAAAGCCATTTTCTTGCAATAGGTCAAATTTGGTAATTTTTGTATAAAAACTTAAATCTGCACAAGTCTGCTTTAAACCGTGTTGCAATGTCCAACTTACTTATAACTGTATGTTTCTGTGCGGCTGCTCACATGGATCGTGTTATGCAACGCTTGTTAAGGATTCAGTCCGTTGCTTGCACGTCACTCACACAGACCTGCAGTATGGTGTCCCCTAGAAATGTAACCTGTAAGCCAAAGTCAATTTGTAAAACCTATTTTTAGGTACAGCTGGAACACACACATACCTTGTTTATGGATGAAGAATATTGTTCCAGTAATCGAACATTTGCTGTATATTGCAGTTGGAAATGAGATCAAATAAAGGGTATACATTTGCAAGCCTTATGGTACCTATTCACACATAAGCATACACACACACACACTGCAATCAACATTATTGAAAGTGCCAGACAAACACGACTCACCCAGGAACAAAGCAGCAATCATCAGTAAGTCGGATGACAGACCTGACTGAGAGCAGGATTAGAACTGTGTCCTCTGCCTGGATCCCTCTGTGCTAAAGTGTTTAATTATACTATGATCACTGATAAATGCAGCACAACTTACAGGCTCAGCACCCGTTCCGTCGCAGTTTCTCTCTCTCTTGCCCTTCCTTTCACAAAGTCCTTGCACTGCAGTGGGTTGTGTGTGTGTATGTATTTCACAGTTTTTCCTTAACAACCAGCAGCATTATAAATAATGCTGTGTAAACTCCTCTGCAGAATGACTCATTTATGTTACTGTATGAAGTTTAAGGTCATGAGAGGAAAATCAAGCAAAGCATCCATTTGTCATTCTAGCTATGCACCAGGCTGGAATTATAGCTTGAATCAGGGGTGTCCAGGTTCAATCCTTGAGCTCTATTATCCTGCAACTTTTAAATGTAACCCATACCCAACACACCTGACACAAATGGCTTACGAACCCCGTCCGTATGTCATTCATCTCTGCAGAGGCCTGGTAATGAGCCCGTGGTTTGATTTGGGAGGAGTTGCATCTAAGAGTTGCAGGACAGTAGATCATGAGGACCGGATTTGGGCACTCCTGTTGTGAAGTGTGGATTTTGGAAGGTTATTTATATGCTGGTGTACAACACAGAGAGATATGGCAAGGCCCCATCCATATTTTCCCATGTAATTTTACACATGTTCCAAAATCAAGGACGATGAAATGTAATAATTTTAGACTTGGTTTGATTTTCTCCCAGCTTCATCTGAGGGCATCTCTCCTCAAGCACTGATTACCGATGGACTTCACCCTCTTTCTCCCTTCACTGCTCCTTATTTAAGTATTACTCATTTCATTTTGATTGCTAAATTGTCAGCATTATCTTCTGCACAACCAGCAAAGTTAGTGTGGACTCATGTACCTGTATCAAGTTGTCCCATTTGTTGAATCTTGAATTGTGGATTGTTCTCTTGTAATTAGATTTTAGATAAGGTTTGGCTTCCCTACATGGGATAAAGAGGGATTTGACCTGTAGGAATTCCTTGCCTGGCTTTACAAATCTAAACCTAGTAAACGTCCCAGTTTGTATTTCAGATTTTTCCCAGTTGCCAGCTGCTCTCAGAAGGATATCCTCAAGGTTAGCACATTCAGTGGTTTATTGATTTCTTCTCCACCACTCTCCAGTTGTTTCAAGATTCTTATTTCAGTTCTCTTACCTCCATAGCAGAGCTATCTTTTTAACCCTTATTATGAAACCCTTATATTTTATAAATTGCATAAAAATCTCACTTTTCCAATCTCTGATCTTTTTGAAGTTCTATTGTGAGAGTTTTTACATCATCAATGATGAAATTAATCCACAAGTACTGTTAATCTTACTGAGAACATCTGATACACAATATAAGCCATGGCAGCTAATAAGACAGAAGAAAAGCGTGGCAAGTAGAGTATTACTGTAAGGATGTGTGTTATGGAAACTGATCAGTGCTGACGGGGAAAGGATTAAACTCTTTCTAAAATACTGTTTGAGATGTATAACACAGGTTACATGGCAGGACCAAATTGCGTAAAATGAAATGCAGAAGACTAGAATAAACATAGAATGGAACTACTGCTGATTTGTTTGACGAAGTGGTATGGAGGTTTGCACCCAAATGCAGGTCGACAGGAGGCAGGAAGCAGAGGAATGAAGGAAAACGCCTTTTAATGAAGATCCCAAAACAAACAAACTCAATGCACTCTTGATCTGAACTGAAAACCAAATGACTTAAACACAAACAGAACCAACAAGACACAGGTGAACCAAATAATCCACATAAAAAAAGGGGAACTGATGAACTGGAAAAACTACAAAATAAAAAAAGAAAAGCAACAAAAAGTCCCCCAAACCCAACAACTGCAGCTATATTATAAAGAACAATATGAAGGAAGGAGGCGCTATGGAAACTGTAAATGTACCTGGTGATAAATTGAGGTGGATATTTGTGTGATGAAGCTGATGGACCTCAACCTGTGATTGGGTAGAGTGGAGTCCAAATATATCACTTGGCATGCAGAGGATATGTTAAGCTAAATATCATAGAACTGAATGCATACTAATAGCTCCTCTCACATCCTTATTTTCTAATAAAGACAGCATCAGAAGATGGCCTTTAATACATTGGAGGACAACATGCACGTGCAGCATGTGTGGCATGATACCTCTTTCTGTTTTAGATGTAATAGAAGAAAAGAAATCCAAAATACACATGTTGTTGTAAAAATAAAGACTTTCATCAGGATGCTCTCCATGAACTGGTGCATCACTGCATACTTGCTGCTTTGTATTTGTGTGTACATCTCTGCATGCTCGGCAGGAAAGGAGGATTATTTCTCTACATTTGATGCCGGGGATTCCCAGGATGCCCCGGACAATAGTGGATGTTTTTTTTTTACTATGCAGAAAATCTGCTCACTTTCCCCCCCTCATAGCAGGTTTAAATCCATCTGTCCCTGTCTCGTCTGGTTTAACCCACAACGCCCAGCAGAACATGTGTTTGTCCATTTTCATCTCAGTGAAGGAAACGCACAACCGTGTGAAAAATAAAAATCCTTTTTGGAAAACAGTTGTATTCCCAGAGGTAATAGTTTGGTCTGGGGTTTTATTTTTTCCTCCCCTTTTTTCACTTCAGCCTTTGCATTGTTAGGTGTGTTTGTGATGGAGCTTGACTTCACAACACAAAATCACTCCAGCACATCATGCTTGAATACAAATACTTTCTAATACTTCATCCACCTGTGTGTTACTTCAACACACCTTATGCCGCTCTAACCATCTCCCCTCCTGCCAAACCTTGTCTCCCTTTTAGCCCTGCAGAAGGCAGGCCTTTTAGATCAACACTCAAAACAACACAAGACTTTTTAGCTTGTGTAGACCACCAAACCAGCTGTTTCGCAAGAGCAAAACCAGGTTGTATTGATCCACTCCAGCCACCCTGTTGTTTCTGCTCGGCGAGCAGTACATTGGAGGAAATGTTTGTACAAAAGTGAATGATGTTCAGAGTGATTTAGAGCTCTCTCTGGGGTACTAGAGGAGCAGGAGATTATGATAGCAGACATCTAGAGACACGAGTGAAATAAAGTTGAGGTTTCTCAGACGTAAAATGGATCTTTAGGTGGTGAAAATCTGATTTGGCAACACAAAATGTCTGTTGTGAGTCATTTTTACAAAAGTATCAATAACAGGGTAATATTTCTGATATAATAACTGAGATGTATTTCCTTAAATCACTCTGATGGAAATCTGACAAATTGTTATGAACACTGGAAGTTAGAATATATATTTTTTTTAGCTAAGATTGATTTAGTCAGTGTCACTCTGAAATTGTTTTTGCAGAAATAAATTTATTCCAGCAATGTGATGGACTAGTGGGCCGTCCAGTGTACCCTGCCTCTTGCCTGCTAATTGCTGAGATACCCCCATTCCAACTCTGAATTGGATGAAACAATATTTAAAATGAATAAATGAATATTGTGCCTTAAATACTTTCTCAGTTGTAATAATCCTCTTTTCTATAAGTTTTGCAATTCTTTACAGTCTATTTCCATCCAAAAGCCAGTCCCACTGTCTGCAGCTGCCATTATTCTGTTTTTGCATTTGAAATATATCCTGGATGAATGATTATAATTTGAATTCATGGAAGGCAAATGTAAATTCATGCTCTGACAGTAAGGAAACTATAGAGTCTCAAACAACCACTACATTTTTTGGGGATGCATTTTTTTTTTGCCAGACCAGCTAGCTTGTTTATGAAATGTAGCTAATGTGTGTGTGTTATTTTTATTGCTGCAGTGCCAGTCAGTATTCTGTTGAACTACATGAATTTGCATGTAAAGCAAGGCAGGCAAGTACAGGACGTAAACGGCTCTGTGCTGCTCTGTGGTGTTTTTGCCAACTGCTTGGCGTACATATTAGAGAATATGCACCCTCTGATGTCTCATTATGCCCCAAATGTCACATTTTTTCAGAGAGAAGGGGGGTCGAAGAGACTGTTGGTAGCCTCCGGGCATAGCTGGGGGAAATCAGCAAAAATATCCCCAGAAAGAGAGGAAGAGGGACGCCTAGTGTGAAACCGATTCTTTCGTGGCAAACATTTTCACATCATACTGATAATATTGGGAACAGCTGCATTGCGTATCGGTTTCAGGAATGGGATGTTGGGAAAGATCGCTTATCAGCTACCCTTACTGTGGTTGAGTCACCGTTAATGTTATTAGTTACACCAGTGGTTTTCCTGCTATGACAACTCAAAATATCATACTGTGCACGAAGGAGGTGAGTGAGAGGGTGGAATCGTGGTGCAGTCAGTGTATTTGTGATGATAAACCACCTCAGGCTTGCCATCCCAGCAGGGCACCTGCTCCATTCTCCTCCTCCTCTGATCACATTACTCACCTTACACTGAATCAATACATCAAAGCAGACATAAAGCTGCTGCGGATCGACCGGCCAAGATAAGCTACAAAAATGTTCTAAAGTGTGAATACTTTTTTTATTCTGTGAAAAACAGATGCATGCACAACTTTTCTTTTCTCTTTTATTTCAGAATAGTAAAATACGTTTGCTATTAACTTTGAAATTTTATAGCTAAAAAAATTTAAATATGGAGTTGTAAAAAATACACTTTGTATTATATTACCAGTATAAATGTAATTATTTGTAATTGATTGACAGTATTTCTGTCTTTTATAAATAAATTAAGCTTTTCAACTATTATTGTTATGTTTCGTAACTTCCAACTTTACACTGCATCCAAAATCTTTGACACGAATTCCAAAATACAAAAGCATAGATGTTACAAGACCTTTTTTATGGGGCCACGTCTTACTAGTTATCTTGAATGATATAAAGCCTGAAAGTGAGTGAGGCATGCAGATATAGAACCAGTAATCCTCTGAGCTATTTACTGTAAGATAAGTACACAAACAGCTGTTTTGCTATCTTTTTCTCCACCATATCTTTGCAGATTCTGCCCATTGCTTTGCTCAGATACTACTGTAACATTTCTTGCTATGAGCACACAAATCTAATGGAGAACTCCCACCATGTGTTCTTGTACATATTTTCTTGTTCTCATATTTTAAAACATCTTTAGATCCATCCTTTGAATCTCACATTTGGCTGGAAAAACTCAAGTTGGTGCCCACAATGGTGACTTCATCCACAAATTCTTTATAATCTCACTAAAGAAATAGTGTTTGTCCCCATAAGTTGCTTCTGTCAGATCCTGCCATGAAATGTAGGTTGGTTTGGTTAGAATAAAAAGAGCTGAGCGGTGATCGCTTATTACAACCTCATATTCTAAGTGATCATCGACACTTATGCATATTCTCTCTCTTTTTTTTTTTCTTCCTTCTCCTCTGATTCTTCCTCACCCTTTCCTCTGCTCTCCTAGGTGAGGAATGATCTGACAAATGAGCTGGAGAAGGCAGCCATTGAGATTGCGGATACAGAAAGTTTCTCCAATGATCCCTGTGTTAATGTAAAAAAGCTCAAGGTAAGCCAAGCAGCCTATATGGCATTCTTTTTTTCCCCCTATTGCTATAAATTAAATAATCTAACTAGCTTGAGAATCCTAACTAAATTTTTAGAAAAGTGCACAGGAACGCAGGGAGTTCACTTTATCTCCTCACATTACACCAAAGAATATCACAGTGTATAATGAGACATTAAGACTAAAGATCTTGGTTAGTTTTTAAGGTACAACACTCAGATTTTCAGTATTAGGTAAATGTAAATGATCTGCATGTATATGATAACCTAATTTACTGAAAACCTCTGAATTCAAATTATTTATGTCTGGAAATATTTTAAGCTAAGTTACTTCATGCTATCACTATTAATATTTTAGAATAACAGAAATGGAAAAGAAGAAAAAGGAAAAAAGAAGAAAAGAAATAAGACCTCCTCCCTTTGTTTCCAGCCTTGTAATTTGTTTTCAGTACCTTTCAGAATCAGAATCAGAAATACTTTATTAAGGGAAATTATATCCCAGTCCAGCCGCATCATATTACAACATACAGACTTATCTAAACATATACCGGTAACGACCGTTCTGAGGTGCTGCCAGCTTGACGCGGCGCTCTGTTGCAGATTGGGGAGAAAGAACCACACAAAGAGATTATCTGAAGAGAGAAAAAAGCTAAGCATACTATTCAGCATAACTCATATGCAGACTAGTATACTAGTATTGACAAAAAAACAACACCTCAACATTAAAGCTCATGTAAGAATAATTCACGTGACATAGGGTAGGGGGACAATGAGTCCCCAGCAGGACAGCAGGCCCTCATTCACCTCGAGTTTGGACTTTCTCATCCTTGATCCTGCAAAAACCCTCTAATTTGACAACATTCTTGGGCTCTTACATTCTCTTTTTGCTACAGATTTCCTATTATGTTTCAATAATGGGGCTTTTGATCAATATTGCTTTGATTTGAGCTAACACCTTT
>JBAMIG010000018.1:10037953-10050625 GCA_037177335.1 Kiunga ballochi | reverse complement strand
GAACCACCTAGAGGTTGCATCTTGATGCAAGGCTTCCCAGACTCCATGTAGCATAACTATGTGATGCTATTCAACCTTCAACTGTTTACTGTTTCAATGTAAAGCACTTTGAACTGTCCTGTACATGAAAGGTGCATTACAAATAAACTTGCCTTCCCTGCATAATCATCTTATCTTCCTGACTCCAGAAGAGCTTGATCCCCTGATTTTCTTCCGTGACACACTGTGTCTGTGTGTTTTCTCTGTTATCAGAAGAAAAAAAGGGGGACAGTAAGGATAAGCAGTTCAATATTTTTCTCGATATACCACTAGCCATTCCAGTATGACCAGCAGCTCATCTCCTACTCCAGTTCTTAATATTTCAAAACAAAACTAATCAGCGTGTAAAATCATTGCATCTTTTTTATTATGTCATTTTCATTTTCATTTCTTTTCATCAAGTTAGCATCATTCTTGTCTTTTTCATAGACTAACCTATGTGTACACGCTGAACCACTTATAATTCCAACTTTTAGAGATGGAGGATACCGCTAACATCAAGGCACTGATTTTGACATCACATGTTTGGTACTCTGTTGAAGTATTTTTTCATATTTTTGGAGTCAGACGTGACCACATTTATAAAAGATAGTGGAGCTGGGGGTGGTTTGGGGATAATCTCATTTTGGGTAGGTTTACTTTAGAAAGGGCAACGAGTGCATTGATGTGACGCACTGAATCTGGCTAATGACGGAAAGAGAATACGTCATGAGCTTTCTGCCGGCTGGGATGATTTTTGTCTATTTGTTGTTGCCGTTTTTTAGTGAGATCCATCTTTTAAATCCAGTGTTGTTTTTAAGCATGGCAGCTGAAGATTGGTGGGGAAATCCTTTCATAACTGAAAAACGATTAACTAAAAAAACCCACAAATTTTATTAGGGTTAATAATGTTATTTAATTTTCTGAAACTAAACACAATATTTACACGTTTCTGTTCAATTATAACACATTATTGTACATTTGTCTTACCTTTCCCAAAATCAGTCCAAAGGTCTCACACACACACATTTGCCTCCATTGAATCCTGCTCTTTTATGCATTTCTTCTTACATCTCCTTCATCCTTATCTTCACTCCATCACTTCTTCCTCACTCGTCAGGGATTGTGAGTGTGTCACCCTTTTGACACACCGCATAAGAGGCTGAGCTGGTTGAAGAGGAGAGGAGGGGTAGCCCCAGTTTGAATTTCAAAAGGAAGTGATCCTCAAACAACCCCATCATCTGTCCACATCCTCTGATCCTACATTTTACCCTGTCAGACTTTTTTAGTCAGTATCCTCCATGAGTGTTTTTCCCCCTCTTTCTTTTTAAGGGGATAAGATTAATTTTCTAGTAAGGGTCACGATTAGAGTCACAGTCACTTCCAATGTAAATGAACACACTACTATAGCAAGACAATAAGTTTGATAGCATAGTATATTTAAGGTGAAGATGCAATGAGAGTTCATTTTTAAGAAATGTATTGTCAACAACACAAGCTTACGCTGAAATTCATTTTGTGCTTTTCTACCATCTACTATTGTAAGTTTTTTAAAAAAGATGTAACGGTCCTGCTGCTGCGGTATACCTCACAGCAATGGACCTTCTGCACTATTTTCCACTTAAATAGCTCATAAGATTGTAATTAAATTTTACCTCCAAAGATTTTTTGGGGAAGCAGCTTCTTTTTTATGTTGGAATTTCACAGAACAGACACAGCAGACAGACCAAAATTATCTTGATCAAAGAAAACTATGGTAGACCTTATAAAATAAGAACTTGAAATGATCTTAGCCACTTTGATATCACAAAATAAAAATGGGTGAAATTGACACTTTGACATTTGAGGTTTTTTTTATCCTCCAGCAAAGCAGAAGTTGTGAGTCGCTGATGCATCAGAATAAAGCTCATACTATATGTTCAGTTTGTGGAATTGGGGTGGAACCATTAAGTTAATCAATTGTTGCATCTGGTCTGTAAACTTTGTCTTTCACAGGTAATCTGCAATATCAACATATTAGTTAAAATCAGTGGATCAATTTTGGAACATTTACAGAAACCAGACCTTATTTTTCTTATTATTCTGAACATATTATAAAGCTGCTGCTGCATTTTTGCTATTTTCTCTCTGATGTCCAATAAAGATTATTGTCATTTTTCCCATTATTCTCTCACATACCATTGAGGGTTTTAGTAGTTCTTATTGTAAAAAGTTTGCAGATTTTTTATTCTATGGTTTCTTTGTTGCAGGTGCTCTTCTTTAATCCCACCAAGAATTTTCTGTAGGGTTCAAATCTATAGACTGAAGGATCACAATGTTCCAAGAATGCTTTGTGAACCAATTTTTGGTCAATTTCGATGTGCCGTATCCCTGCAGCACAAGATGCACCATGTTCTTCTTAAATAATTTATACCAACGGATCAAAAAGACACATCTCTTCTTGCTGCCTTGACCATTCACTTGGCATTCTTCTTGTCTTCAGGCTCATTCTTCTAACATCACAAATTATTTCACAAGCTGTTGCCTTTTGGTTTTTAAGTTCTGTTTTTATTTTATATTTCTTTTAGGCTATTTTTAAGTTAAATAATATTTGTCGGTATGAGATTTCCTACAATCTATCTTTTTATGGGTATCATTGACTTTATTATATCTTTTTTTGTGAATTTTTATCAATACATTCAGTATTTAATGTTTTATTTTTGTATTGTTTTTATTATTATTTTTTACTGATTGCTTTTTCTTCATTTATTTATTATATTTAAAAATAAATTCAGGCTTTCAACAATTAATTTACTGTATCAAAACTGTCACATATAGTGTCTCATTTTCAACATTTGATAAATCCTTAATGAGAGCTGAGACTCAAAGAGTCAATGAGAGTAATAAAGAACAAAAACAGCGCACTGTGGTGCTGAAATACCTGATGCTGTCTGTCATTTTTCTTCCTGAAGGACACTGCCCGTGAGCTTGATGGGCTAGAAACAGTGATAATAGTGAAGAGCAAAAAGATTTGTACATTCACAGCAGAACAAACTAAAGATTGCTTTTTAAAAAAAAAATCCCCCAAAAAACAAGCACGCTCAAAAGCAAAGTGAATGAGAAGAATCTTATTTTTCCTTTATCTGGTGTAATTGCTGGGGGAGTAATCTTTATGACTGAATGCCCAAGGTTTGTCTGACAAGGTCATGCTTTCTCTTATCACTCCTGAGAGACACTTCACTGTTTCTGAAACAGAAAACGCTAAACTCTAAAATTGCTGCGGTATTGACAAACTTTACAATCTCCTTCTTTTATCTAAGAAACACTGCAGCCAACGCTGCTGTAAAACAAAGTATGAGTATATTATGAAGCATGTTAACATTGTTGGGTCCATTAAAGATTTTCATCATAGTAATTATTATGTATATTCTGCATTTTAGCTTTTCCTGGTTCCTGTAATATTTGCATTTCATCATCCTTGAAATTTTGATTGAAGCTAATAAAATAGATACTGATATTATATGATTCCAGAAGATCATCTCTTTCCTATTTAAGTTTGAAATCTTCTATATATTCTACATTTGGGATCATGTGTCTGCAGAAAATCTATTTTCAAAACACACACACAGAAAAACAAAAGGTGTGAATAGTGACTTACTTCACTGAAGAAACTTTATGATGGGATCTCACATCTGATCAAGGTTATCTTTATCACCATTATAATCCCTTCGTCTTTCCTAATGCAGTGGGATTGGCTGTTTTCCTAGCCACAGGTCAAATGTGAGAGTTTATACCAAATTCTTAGGATCATATGTTTAGAACCCATCATGACAAACAAAACAGCAATTTTCTCATATTTATTTGTAAAGTACTAGAGACCTCAGTTATGGCCATGAGTGGCTCGGGGTCCCGGCTCTTCACAAAAGGGGAAATGCTCTTCTGGAATTATTTAAGTTAAGGATGACCAGAGGGAATGTGTGTAGCTGCCAACTGTGGACATGTTTGCAAGCACCAAAGTCAGCAACAGTTTTCCTTACATATTCTCAGATGTGTAAGTATTGAAAAGTGTTTGTGACAAGTTATTATATACAGAATAGAACTGGGCAAAGAATGCAAAGGTCCAGTTCACATATAAATCTCTGATCACACAGAGGCCTTTCAGTCTTCATGCCTGAATGACGGCATCATTGTTGCCTGAGGCAAAGGAGTCCTTTTTAACAACCAGGAGTTTCAACATTAACCTGCGGGGCTTGTTTCCAAAGTCTTATAGTTCTGCCAACAATAAAGCTATTATTGCCATTTTATTTGTTAACTTTGGTGTGGCTTTCAAGAAAATAGAGTAGGCTGACTTTTTACCTATGCAGACTTTTTTTCTCTTTTTGCTGCAGAAGTTGGGTCAGTGTGGATACTTTTTCAGCTGGTGCCCCTCTGTTAAATGCAACTTTAAGAAGTATGGCGGTTCAGATTATAGTGTTACTCTGCTGGTTGCTTTTTCTGTTGAGAAATATTGCAAGAGTGCAGGATAATCTCTATATCATTTGGAGAGATTGTAACAAACATTTTAAAGACATTCATGACTTCAAAAGGATGTCCTCCTAGATTACTCCCAGATTTCCACAGGAGGAAACCAGATTTTGTTTTTGTTTTTTGTTAAATGCAATAATTTGTATAAATTTGTACTCATTAACATTTTTTCTTGCTACTCTTATTAATGTCTGTGGTTTTTGTTTTTCTCCCTAAACAGAGGGCCATGAAATGAAAGTGGGAGAATACAACGCTATTGCCGATGTGCTGGAATTCAACAACAACTCTATCAGATTCCAAGGTATAAAAGAGGACAAGAAAAAGAAATTGAAAGGAGAAGTATAAGTTCAGACATCCTTCCTGGAAAAAAAACTAAATTCTCAACACTTTTAATGCCACATAGCAGTTCGGTCCACACACCTCTGTGTCTCTGTAGGTTTGCCAGAAGCATCTAACAGAAACAAATTCCACCACCTAAAAGATATTTACGGCTTTTCCCAGGCTATCCTCTTGCTACATGTCATTCACCTGTACTTTTTTTTTTCATTTTATGTCTTGAAATCATGTTGAATGCGTGAATTAAATTCTAGGTGCCACCTGATTTCAAGACTGATCACACAATATGGGGAATCACTGCTTTTTGGGGGGACAACTAAATTACTATAGAGAAGCCACAGAAATAAAAAATCAAAAGAAAAATAAACAAGGGCAATAATTACTTTTTAAATTCTTTGATCAGTTTATTATTATTATTATTATTATTGCCGTTATTATTATTGTTATAAATATTATAATTATTATTATTATTATTGGAGTCAAATATCACAAAACTAATGCTTATTCATATCCAGCATTTATTCCTTCAGTTGCATACCTCTCTATTCTATTCTATTCTATTCTCTTTTGGCTGATGCTTTTTTAAAGCAACTTATATGTAATAAATGATCATTTTAACATTATTCTGCAACCTATCATGTATGTCTTGTGGATGGTAGGAAGCTGGGAAGAACCCACACTAACACTAAGCAAACATATAAACTCCACACAGACCACCGTTCGAACCTTCTCACTGCTATGAGGCCACAGTGCTAACCACTATGCCACCGAGCTTCTCAGTTCACCCAAGTTGTGTCTCTTGCTCCATCCCTTTATTTCTCTCTTTTTCTTTCTTGTCTTTTTTAATGTGTCTTGCATTTCTTTTCTTAAGTGGACACTGTTCGTGTTGAAAATGTCTGGTGTCCACGTGCTAGCGTCACAACATCACAAAATTTCCTCAAGGAGAAAGTGTTAGTTTTCAGCCCCAGAAGCAACGGTTCCAAAAATAGCAAATAATAGATGTCAATGTGCCATAAAACAATGCCGAGTTTCCGAGTCAGAAAGTTACATGGTGTGTTGCACAGTTTTGTAACTTATTTATGGCTTATTTATGAATAATAAACAGAAAAAAATATTACTTTCAGTCATTTATCATGGAAGGTTTTGCAGGGAATGGCTGCTTTCAGGCTGAAACTGATCACATCACTGACATTACTACAACAGAGAAAAAAGGTCAAGTGTTTCTTCTTCACCCGTGACCCCGTTTGGGAGTAAGCGGTAGAAAATGGATGGATGGATGTTTCTTCTTCAAACATTCAAACCTCATCTTTTGTCTACAAGCTTACTTGAACCCAAACTTTCTACTTAGAGAACATTATTGTAGCAGCCAGAGAAGAGACACACAACCGTCCTCTGTTTGCTAAATTATTTACTGGTCCTTTTTTCACCTCTCCATGTTTGCCCGTGTCGATACTTTGTAATTTGTCTGATACTTCTGGCTGTTCTCTCCCTTCTCCAGCCTGGCTCTTTTTCTCTCCTTTTGCCCACATACAGAAAGTCTAGTAATAAAAGCTTGTTTCCACATCCCTGACCACAGTAAGTGGAGAACTGTAAGGTGATGCCGATGTAATCGATTGGCCGACTGGCAGGAGAAAAATAGAGCAAATGATAAGAAAGTGCAGGGTTTAACCACAATAACTTGACTTTGATGCATAAAGAAAAGTCACACAACAGTAGATACTAAGGACCAAGATTTTCAAATAGCCCAACATTTGCTGTAATATCAAGATAAAAGAGAAATGTGTTTGGAAAATGGACTTGTACATATATAGCACACTGCACAGCACATGCAGGGTTCAGGGTCTTACCAAAGGATACTTAGACATGTAGACAGGTGAAGCCTGGAATCAATCCCCAAACCTCCGTGTTGAAAGATGACTGCTCCTCCCCCTGAGCTATATTTTTGTTAAAGGTTTATCTCCCTGATCCACTTTCTTCATCTGCTTTCAGGTGTGGGACCTCCCAATGATCGGACAGTGATGAGATTACAACGTCGCCATATTAACGTGCCGCTCTACAGCATCTTGTCCACAATCACCATACTGGGCATGCTCATGGCTGGGGCCTTTCTATTCTTCAACATCAAGAACCGAAACCACAGGTCAGCATTCAACTTTAGTGAGGAGCTGCTTGGGGGATAAATTGTAATATGTGAAAGTAGTGCAGAGATGTGCAGGCAGTAAGTAAATTAGAGGTTACTTTTTAGGAGATGGAAGTTGATGGCTGAATGAACGCAAGAATAAGAGCAATGATTAATCTTGATCTTTCTGCTGATATCCTTATTTAAGATAATTTGTTATGTGGGAATGTTATGTTTTTTTTTATACATTTATTTTATTCTTTTATTTTTGTACATTTATTCCTACCTCAAAATTTTTTATTTCTCTTCTTCAGACTAATCAAGATGTCCAGTCCCTACATGAACAATCTGATCATCTTAGGAGGCATGCTGTCCTACGCCTCAATCTTCCTCTTTGGTCTGGATGGAGGTTTTGTTTCTGACAAAGAGTTTGAAACGCTGTGCACTGTAAGTCTCTTCTGCAACTATTTCTACCAGATGAAATACTGAATGAAGGAATGGATGAAAGGCTTTTACCTTGACATAATTAGTGATAACAGTGTGTTGAAATAGGATTTGCCAGTTTAAAAGGGATTATATCATTCTTAAAATATGTTGTGCATATTTGACATAATTGACTTTTTCATTTCTAATCACTGTCTTTCACATAGTATCTCTCAGTTTAATCAAGTTTCTAAAATTCTGTTTTTTTTTCTTCACTCAAAATGTGACAGTTTTGCTAAAATTGGGAAATATGAACAGTGGTCTCATTATGTAACCTGTAAAATATGGATGGAGTCACTGCAGGTCTCAAGCGTGCATTGAGCAAATGTAAAAGTTTCCCCCCAGGTAGCATTACCCTGCGACAAAGTAGATACTGGATTAATTAAAGAGTTTTGATTACAGCGATATCAGGTTTCCACTGAGACAACACTGTCAGATACAGAGTCACACACATGCACACACATACCAAAATAATATCCGACTTTAGGCACATCTTAAACTACCCGTATCTAAATGAAACTCTGTTGCAATTGTAAAACAGAGCTCATCCCTTCAGTTGTGCAGCAGAGGAGCACTAGTTGACCTGCAGACTAGATTGTGCATCAGTTTATATCTTAATAGCTCCACATGGTAAAAGTTGGTGACAATGTTAAGGTGAAAATGTATATGTACACATAATCTGTATGTGTTGCACATAGTAGCATGTGTGAAATGTGTGAAATATACATAGAAGCAAAACTAAAACAGCCACTTGAGGTGCTGTAGCGATTTTAAGCTTTTTTTTAATTTATTCTAATTTTAAGCATTTTGGGAAAGCACAGCTTCGTGCTCCGTAACGTCCCCTCAGAGCTCTGGCAGCTTTCATTTTTAAAGTGTCTCACTGTGCCATTTTGATTGATCTCATCTTTGCGAATACTTACCAGATCAGATGCTGGTCTGAGCCTCAATCACTACATTACAACATGACTCAAAGTAGCTTGTTGTTGTTGTTCTGGCAGGTTCGGACATGGATCCTCATAGTTGGTTATACAACAGCGTTCGGTGCCATGTTTGCCAAGACCTGGAGGGTGCATGCCATCTTCAAAAACGTAAAGATGAAGAAGAAGGTATTTACTATTCTATTCTACAGGCGTTTAGCAGACGCTTTTATTCAAAGCGACTTACATAGGAGAAAAACACAAGCATGAAATCAAACAACAGGGAACGGCATAGATAGGTGTCAGATTGCTGCAAGTCTGGTTGGACACAGCTATCACAACTAATTATTTTATTAATAATAATAATAATAATAATAAAAATAAAGTACATACTGTTGATACTGCCACAAGTACTTCTATTGTCACATGAACAGTAGATCTGTTAAACTCCTTCAGGAGGCTCACATGTCTTATGATACTACCATTTTAGTGTGTGGGGGATTGTGCTCACACTCATGCCTTTTTAACAAAACTGTCTTAAAGACTGGCAGCCCTTCTTGGCACCTGCTTTAAAAATCTTCTCCAAAAGGCATGGGGGGGGAGGGGGGGGAGGAGATCTAAATATACAAATGGCTTTTCAAACATCTGACACAATCTGTTTTATTGGCCCAGTTATATAAAGTGGTGCTCTCTGCATGTTGTATCTGTGCATGGCCTTTTTGTATTTATAGAATTTGTTCTCCCCCTCCATTTCTCTAACTCTCTCTCTCTCACACACTCTTTCATATTGGAGGAAGTGTGGGTGGCCTGCCAGTGAGCAGCCAGAGAAAGAGAGAGCGAGAGAAAAAAGAGGGATTGGTTTAAGACTGGAAGAGGTTGGAAAGATATAGGAAAGTACTGGCAGATGGGATGGTGGTGAGACAGAAGGAGAAAGGCAAAGCAGGACACATAAAGTGATAAGACAACACTGTGGCCTCAATGACAAAGAAAGTAGGTTGGACACTATTAAATGAAAAAGAAGAGTGACGGCCGGGGGCAAATGATAGATGTAGATAATCTAGATCACAAGGCAAAGAGCAATGACTGAATGTGACCTTTTAGGTTTTTTTAACTAAGTGTCTTTTTCAAACTGATTCTGAAAACGTTGCTCTTCTAAGCTCTCTATTGCCGTGACATTTCTTAGCCAGTTATTTTCAGGTCAATTCTCTTTTTTTTCCCCTCGTTAACAAAGACAAAGCAAATATTTCCTCCTATGATCACTCCTACTGTATACATCAGGCCTTAACTCCTAAAAATGTGCTCTGTTTGCTCAGTGCCTGGGTTTATGTGCAGGACACACACACACACACACACACACACACATACAAAATCCACTTCATCCACACTGATTGAGTGCAGGTGCTTTGGCTCCAGCAGACTGATAGTTGCTGTTGGTGCCCTGAAACGTCTGCCAACTGCTGTCAGGGGACAGACAGACACAAGTGTTAGCCATCTTTTCTTTAAACTGTGGAGCTTGAACTGCATCCCTCACTTCTTTCTCACCTTTTTGCTTCATTTTTTTTTCCCTGTGCTCTGAGAAAGCAGAGATTGTAAATCAAGGGTGAGTTCAATAAGGGTTCCGCTTGGTGGGCTGCATTTGGCACTCCTTCACTTCTTAAAAAGCTCAGTGTCAAAGACAGTGCAAGGGGAGGGGTCCGTCAATGTCTTCTTTCTCCAAACACACACTCATACATAAAGCACAAACACACATAAACATGCACTCTTAAAAAAAATTACCCTGTACGCTCTCCATCACTTCACCCCCTGTTGCATTTACTCGTCATTCTGCTTGTCTGGATAATTTACTGAGTTCTCTAAAGTGACATTTTGTTGTGTGAATGTGCGTGCTCCCACGTTCAGATGGGACAAAGCTAAACAAATATGAGGGAGATGAAAGAATTTACATTCAGTAACGTAGGTTGGGTTTAGTCCTGCATATTTTACATTTGTGCCGACAAACAGCTGGATACAAATATCCAAAATATTGTGGCAAAAGTGTTGTTATATATGTGGGAAATAGATCCATATAAAGATGGAGACTCACTTGACAGCTTTCATGTGCAGTTCCAGCTGGAAAATTTGTGTCAGATTTATCTCAATAAACCAGTCATTATTAATCCTTTGATATTAGAAGTTATTAAAATGAGTTGAAAAGAAAAGAATTTTGGAAAAATCCAAGCCACTTATAAACGCCCAGCTAAAAATTATACACAATACATGTGCATGTAACCTTTGCACAGGGGCCTATGGAAAAGAGGGTACATGCAAAAAAGTCCCTTTTAAAAAAATATTTAACTGATTATCAGAACCAGGGTTTTGGTCTGATTCAACAAAGTGAAGTTTTCTGTAAATATATATTATAGTTTTAATAAAACACATTGTTCTTGTGTGAACCCCTGTTCCACCATAGGGTGGCTGGTGTCTCCCTCAGAGATAGGGTGAGGAGCTTGGCTATCCGGGAGGGACTCCTCCACATTAAGAGGAGCCAGATGAGGGGGTTTGGACATCTGGTTAGGATGCCTCTTGGATGCCTCCCTGCTAAGGTGTTTCAGGCACATCTCTGCAGGAGGAGGCCCCGGGGACCTGGGGAACGGCTGGCCTCGAATTTCTCCCCCGAGGAACTGGCAAATAGCTGGGGAGAGGGAAGTTTCTATTTTATTCTACAGTCATTTGGCAGACATTCATTTTAACCATAGCTATTAACCTAACACACATGTGTTGTGGGTGGGGAGAAGCCGGAGTACCTGGAGAGAACCCACACATGGGGAGAACATGCAAACTGTACACAGAAAAGCCACTGGACAATCCTTCCCAGACCTTCTTGCTGTGAGGCCATAGCAATAACCACTGCTGCTGCTCTCACAACCTGGCTTCTGATAAGCAGTAGAAAATAGATGGAGGATTTTTTGTATTGTTTTTGTCAGGAGGATTCTGCATTGTTTGATTTTAATCACTGCAGCATTATTGGCTTTTTAACTGCACAGTTTTCCTATCTGGTGGTTTTGTGATGCCTACCTCATCATCATAAAATGGAAACAGTTTGGACAAACCATTATCATCACCCATGTAGGTTAGGGGATGCTGTGCCTGATCAACAAGCTGACCACTCCTCTGATCCTCACCTTGGACACAATGCATTTAGATTCATGTGATGTTCTCACAGCGTGGATCTTATGGTTGGTTCACTGACACAATGCATGTTTTTTGTTTGTTTGTTTTAACAATCAGTTCACTTCACTGTATTTCTATTTTACAAGTGGGTGAATGAGGAGTTTTTTTGTTGTTGTTGTTTTTTTACCTTGAAAGCACTAGTTTGGCAAAACCTCATGACTCAAAGTCTACTAAATAATCTTCAAACCCCAAATAGTCTATTTGAATTTGCTTCATAAAAAAAGAGGCATACTCTTCAGTATTCTTCCCTCAGCCATGCAAGGCCACATCTTTGTTTTTAATTTGCTACATTTCTAAGTAACAGTTGAAACAATGGCAACAATACACTGACTCAAATGCAGATAGAGATTTTTCTTTCTCCTAGGCTACTTGAATTCATAAAGATTCAGAAAGTGAGCTCTTTTTCTTTCTTTTTTTTTTCCTGCTGAGGAAACCTTTGACATCCCAATCAGAGATCTAATTAGGATGACTGAGCTTAGTCCTTGAGCCACAGCTACCTCTGATATCTGTGTGGACATTATTTGTTTGACATCAAATGTTCTTAGTCTTGCCTTGCCCACCTTTACTCATTACTATCCTCATCAAAAGTCAACAGATCAAAAATAGGCTCCTCTCATGTGCTTCATCCTGAACTCAGTTGGGAGCTGGACACCGGTGCGAGTTGCATCTGGGGCATGTGATACTCTCCAAACAGTGCCTGCCCTGTGTTCCCTGACCTTTGCTTTGATCTGTGGTTCCAGGCAGTCAAACACTATTATAAATTAAGATCACCAACAGGTCATGACTTTTATCTCTCCAAAGTTCAGGCTATAAACAGAGGGGCTTTGACAGCACTGCCTCTTTTTGGTGGATCTCTGACAGAAGCTAATGCCACATTGCAACAGGAAGTGGTTTGCTGATATTCTTGCATTGATTAAAATGGTTCTCTGGGATTTTAACCCTGTAAAACTGATGATCTTAGAGTCACTCCCTGTGTCGGGTGCACTAGTGCTCTTGACGGGATTATCGGTATACAGGTACATCTCAGGAAATTAGAATATGATGAAAAAGTTTAATATTCTTCATCAGTCATGTCAGAATGTGAAA
>JBAMIG010000018.1:9970271-9988770 GCA_037177335.1 Kiunga ballochi | reverse complement strand
TTATTGTGTAAAGCACTTTGTGTTGCTAAGAGCATGAAAAGCGCTTTATAAATAAATAAAGTTTGAGTTTGAGTTTAATCAAGTCTAGAAAAGATAAAAGCATGAATGACTTTTTCAAGAGCATCGCGATGAGATATGGCTTAATTTTACTAATTAGCCTTAAATGGTAAAAACTAGACCGGACCAGATGAACACCTTTCCTTGCCGAGAGCCTCAATGTCCGTTTGAAAGCTTGAAGCTGGGAATTAAACCAAGGAGCTACTTCTGACTGTTCATCTTCATTTTTAGATGAGCAATATTGTCCTCGTTGTACACATTAAAGCTGTTACTCTGTCAACAAATTCACCAACCTGAGTTGGAGCAGAGCTCAGGTGGATGTTCTCCATCATGTTAACATATGGTGTTACAGGAAATACTGATGAAAAGGGTTTCTTACTGACAAACATCAACAATAATGAATGATACTTTCTTACTTTATATTTTAGAGAAAAGAAAATCACTTCAAATTTGGTTGTAACTTATTAAGATAAGCATGTCCTTTATACAGGTCGGCATATAAACATTTCCCAGCTTCAATATGCTCGTGCTCGACAGCTATCATCATCACTGCTTCCCAGCTGAAGTCATTATTATTCATAAAAGAGATGGTCTAAATATATTGGCGGGCTGTGAATGAGTGGCTGTTATAAGAGAAGAACGCTGTGTCAACAGTGATTACACTCACTCGCAAAGGGGGAGAAGCAGTACTCCACTTTTCTCCCTTTCTCTCTTGCTGTCATCTTGAATATATGCTCCTTCATGGCAATGCTGAAGAACAGCAGAGGAAAGTTAAGGCGTGGTTTTCTGACAATCTGACAGCAATGCCCTTATTTTAGCCGGGGGTCAAAGGTTTTAGTGATAAAGACTTTCAGGGGTTTTTTTTTATTACTGTGGCACTTTGCCATGTAGTCTTTTAGATATTACACTCTAACTATTTGATATTTTATTGTGTTGAAGGCAAACTTCAAAGCTATAGGAAGCCATACTGATTATACTGATTTTTAAAATTTTGCAAGAAATATTATAATATAGTCCTAAATAAATATTTTAAATATTGTAAAGCAACATGGTTTGAATATTTTACAGTATATATGAATGATATACTTCCCAATGATAGATAAACTCAGAAAACAGGTGCCTGGAACATTTATTTTATTAACTAAATAACTCAAAAGGTAAAGAAATTAATGTTAGTATTGGTCTCGTTAAAAATATGGTGGGTGCTGTAATGTACAGGTTTAGGAGCTTGATTACTCATTTTTACAATGAAGTATAATTGTAAGGATAGTGATCTTGTGCAATGAGCAACAAACATGTTTAATTTGACTCCCCTTCAGGGAGAAATAAAGTGTAAAAATTAGCTTTATGTGGGGACAAATATCCAGGAAAGCATGTCTATGTCAGTGTTGTTTTTCTTTTATTTTGTTTCAATTTGCTAGACATGTTGGTTTTTTTTATGTGTACCACTTTTGCAACTATTTTTACAACTATTGTTTTTTTTTTTCTCAGAAGTTGCATAAGGTCAATGTTAGTTGTATTTACATGCACTGTTTAAAAACAGTTTTTCTAAATTTGTTTTATGGGAGTTGGGACTGGAGTTAGCAGAAGTCATTATGTTGCTAAAGCTACATATGCTAGGTTTAAACAAAAACAGGCATTGTTAAAGATGCAGCATGCCTTTACGGAATATTAAAGGAGCAAAAACATAAAATCCCTTAAAATCCAAAATGTTTTTTGTTGTTTTGTAAGCATACCCTGCTTGAAATAATCCTTAAGCATGTATGTGTGTCAGTGTTTTTAACACAACTCAGAGTCTACAAGGTTAGGCTTTATTCACAATGCAAGCAGCACTAAAATAGTTCAGCCGGCACAGATGTCCAATGGGGGCATAGAGCGCTAGCAACACTGAATCGGGTCAGCAAGTACTGAAAAATCTGGGGCATGTGGGGAGAATAAGGAGCAATCCATTGGTCTCCAGGTGTAGTTCTGGATCACTAAATCTGAATTTTTTTTTTTCTAAGAATTTCTTTTAATTAAAAGAAAAAGATTTCCTAAAAACTGAATAGAATAAGAAACCCTTTTTGTTAATGAAGCTAATAAAAAATACAATCAGCTGATAAATATATCCAGGTAAATCATTGTCGTGCCAAAAATGTGTCTTTTGGGGGGTTTTTTCCAGAAGTTTTGGAACTTATTGTTTAGTGTTTAAACTTTAGAATTAGATTTGTTTCAGAATTTCCAAGCAAAAATTTCTAAAACTCAGTCAACATAAATAATCTCAAAACCAAAGATGAGCAATAATCATAAAAATTATTTTGCCTTACTTAGTTAAACTGAGTATTATTGTTTGCAGTTTCTACCTCTTCTTTTTTCAGTTGCGCTTCACAGTTTTCAGTTTTGATTCTTGATTGTTTGGTTTCAGTTCTGACAGAAACCTTTGGTGGGCGGGCTATTTTTGGGGGCACATTCTAATTGGCTGGTGAGTTTTTGAGTGACACGTTTGTAGCCCAGATATTTAAACCCCAATGCTCACCAGACAAAATTGAGACCAAACAATCAAAAATTGAAACCAAAAACTAGGAAGTGCAACTGAAAGTGAGAGAAAAGGTCAACTGCAAACAAAACTACTCAATTTAACTAATTAAAGCCAAATAGTTTTCACAATGATTGACCATTTTTGATTTTGTGATTATTTATTTTGCTGAGGTTTTAGAAGGTTTTGCTCAGAAATTCTGAAACAAATCTGATGCCATATTTTGGTACCATTTTCACTATGAAAAAAAGGTCAATGGTACTTTTGATCCAATCTAGCTCATATTGACACATATGACATTTTCAACATAATGCATGTTATTAGCGTTTGTAAGCTAAGATAGATAGCAGTATAGATTAAGGTCAGTAATCCGTGCTTTCTAAAATAATTGGACTGAACCAATTATAAAACATATTTAAGTAACTTACAGTTGTTTACTATAAATTACTGGTATTAAATCCTAAAAAAGCCTATGCAGTTTGCATTTCCTGGTTTATGAATCTGAATACTCTGGGGGAATAGCTGCTTAGCTTTTACATTTTTCTTGTTCCTCTATCTTTAAACGTTTCAAATTAAATCACTATTCCGCAAAAAAACCTTTTGTGTGAATGCAGGCATCCTCAAAAAACAAACAAAAAAAACCCAACTATCCTTTCGACGGATGTATATTGATATGATGGGCACCGTTTATTTTAAATACAGTGACACATTATAGATCTATTCTATTGCTTTTTCAGGATTTTGAAAGCCAAGTGTATGCAGACTGACTTATCAGAGGCAACATGACCCATAAATCAAATCCATCCTTGTAATGTTTGCTGCTAACAGGTGATAAGCTATGTGTGGCAATGCATTTGACATATCAGATTTTTTAAAGATATCTACATATGTTTCAATGCAGATGGAGAAAAGTCTATTCTGAAGAACCACCTGGAGCAGAAACCACAAGCACAGTGGGGCTCCATGGATCCCTCCAGAATAAACAGAGGTCCTCTGGAGGATATCAACTCGCCCGAACAGTGAGATTCCCATTCTCTTTGCACCTTTCTCCCTCTGTCCATCCCTCTTCTCTATTTTGTTAGCTTTCTCATCAGATGACTTGTCACATGCAATGCAACCGCAAGCAGCTTTCAGGCGGTTGCTCTGGCAACAGAGCTTTGTCAAAGCAAAGACTGGCCCTATAGTTTTCTCTCCCACACGCATCAACATGCATATTACCACAAATAGAGCTTGTTCATCTTCTCACTATGCAGAATATTCTGTAATATACTAACAGTCTACCAAACACAGTCATATTTAAAAGTTTAGCTAACTGATTTGCATCCCTGACTCAAAACATTCATTTTCACAAAAAAAGCATTTCTACATTTATAAAATGTCGGGTTATGATGTCGACATCATCAGCGGAGTGGGGAACACCTAATACATCAACGAGAACGCAATCTCCTACACTTGTCTGACCAGAACTAATGGAAGAATGCTGCATGGCTAGAGAGAAAGGAGCCAGCAGACCAGGAGGGACACAGTTCTGGGGACAGAAGATGGACTAAAATAATATGTTTGAGAAGCTGTTTAGACATAAAAGAGAGGAGGTAGAGACTCACAGAGGCTTATGTAACCAGTGATTTACAGCTTGCATTGGAAGCAGCTCTGAAAATAGACAGGGAGGAGAAGAGAAGTAAAGGAACACTCAGAGCTATTCCCATGCTACATGAATGTTTGATCACATGGAGGGAAGAGAGATGAAGAGGTAGCAAAACAGAAGGTAAAGAGAAAGAAAATGCAAATGTAAAGAAGTAAGAAAAGAATCATAAATAGAATAAAAGCAGTGCGGGATGAATCCTGACATGAAAGTCACACTGTGTTTATTCGTTAAATGTGGCCTCTGTATCTTATGCGATACTCCAAAACAATACCTCTAATCTAAGCCAATAGGATTGTATTGTCTTTGCAAATAAAACAGATCAGGATAATGACAGCGCCTGAGGACTGAGATTGCAAAATTCACCTAAAGACTTTTTCTGAGTCTATTACTGAACAAGCTTGAATTACATTACCCTCTCTTAATTTTGTCTTTTTTTACATAAGAAGCGTTTGGTTATGTAATTTCCTTGCAAATGGCTGGCAGTGGCTTTGGCGAGGTAGGGTGTGGAGTGTCACACCAGGCAGAAGCATGAAATGTTCTTTTTGTCAAATGATCCCAGAAGCTGGGAGGAACAGTGGATTAAAGGCTTAGTATGAAGAAGTGAATGTGAGGAGGAACAGTAAACAATTACGTAAATACAGATAAACTACACTAACTTCATCTGGTACGATCGCATTTCTAGACAGTCTCAGTGTATCACTAAACTCTTTATTGTTTATCAATCATGCAGCCCATGCAGATGCAGTGTTTTGTCTTGCTGAAATGTTCCTTAATAACTTTTCTGTATTATTTTCCTGCTTTTCCTGCCTCTACTATATAAAAAACAGGGAGAATATAGTGAAGTTTATAGTTCTGTAAATAATTTGCTTCATTATTAGTTTATGACTGCAGAGAAAATTGCGTTAGGGGGGTGTGATGAGCTGACGGCAGCAACTGAACTGAACACAGGTGGTGCGTTCCAGTTGTTTACTGAGAATCAATGATGTAATATCAAAGTCGTACAATGTACATGGCCTATGCATAAAATGAATGGAAAATTATGCATGGTGTATGAAAAGGCAAAAAAAAAGAAAAGAAAAAAAACAACTTTTGCAACCCATGTGATGCACTGATCATGCTACAGGGATTAAAGACAGCAAATGTAAAAGCCCCATATGTTCATGTGTTCTTACAGATTGTACCAATTTAGCCATTGAACCCAGCTAGCCCCTTTAAGAGTTGAACAACAGTACCAACATCAACTACTTCTAAAAGACATAGAACAAGAAAATATTCTCTTTTTATTTTTTAACTGTTGCCAAGATCAGAAACGTCATATTTCTCCTTTTTTTTATGGTAATTTATTCAAAAACAACATTTTCTTTCACTAGGAATAAATTCTCTGAAACCACTAGATGTCATTAGACCCCATAGGAACCCTAAAACAGGAGCACCCAAAATCAGTTCTTAAGGGTTGCATCTGCAGTTTCCCTACTCCAACACACCTGATTTATATCTAATGCCCATGAAGTTCTACATAATGACCCATTTATCTGAGTTACGTGTGTAAAAAAACTATACTTATGTGCTACTGTGGATAGAATTTTTTTACCCAGACACACTCATTTAATATTCAACCTTTATCTTAAACAGAATATAAAAAAACATAAAGCCAAAATAAAACTGGAATCATTACAGCGTATCTGTAAAACCAAACAATACAAAACCTTCTAATGACTTTAGAATAGTATTCTCTAATGGACATTATCTGACTTATCAAGAAACACATCTACTTCCTGCCTCCCAGTAGCTATTGTATCACCCCCTGCAATCATAGACAATACATAATTGGTAACACTGCTGCTAACATCTCATTAATTCGTGCACTACTGCTTTGAAGTATTGGGTTATGTATTTCTTTATTATGAAAAGGATAGAAAACGAATTTATCTGCTCGACTTAAAGCTGGCTTAGTGAGCAAGATGTGTTGGCAAGTCGTACTGTGACAATAAACTGGATGCTAATTGCCTTCTTTTGATCAATACAAATGAGGAAAAATGTTACACTTGGGGTGTACGGTGCAGTCCATTTGATACACTTATAAAGTAAAATTAAATCTCACAGAATTAAGATGAAAAACAGGTCATTTCCAGAAAAAGTGGGGATTAGACGGTCTGCTTGTTTAATTAACTTAAGAACAAAGTGATTACAGTATAATAAAAACTCATTAAAACCATATAATATGGCAAATCAATGTAAAAGTTTTAATACCTAATATTTCAACAATTGATGACAGAAATCATTCCAGTTAGCAAACATTCGAGTTTACTAGTGAATGCAACTCCAGGTCTTTTCATACTCTTATAAGCATACCAGTTGAATTAATAGCTTTTGAGACCTAAAAGCTACTAAATTGAGAAATTATTTTCAAAATAAAACTCTATTACTGATGACATCAATACAGACACCTTTATATGTTATTAAAACTCTAAAAACGGAGTGTGGTGTCATGTTTTAATTAGAGTAGATGTGTTACTGGAAAGGCATTTGACCTCTACAGAATCCAGTGATCCAATACTGATTTATTATCAAGAGGAATTTTCAAATTCATTGAATTGTTTTTTGTGAAGATGCTGAATATGAAGAGAAAATACTAAATAAAAACAGAATTAATCCTCTGGACATTCAGCTTTGGACATTAGTGACAGAAATATGTATACATGAAGGTTTTTAAACCTGTAGTACTTCAAATCATGCTAGATTTATTTTTTTACCTGAAGCATCAACTGTTAAGAAAACATGAGATGCTTCACCTAGGAGTTTATTATACTTATACGTCTGAATAGAATGACTTGAAAGAGCAGAAAAAAACATATTTTTCTGATGTACAGTTTAGTACAGTTTAATACATTATATGACAAGTGTTGTACAACCTCTAACATGATTCCTTTTCTATCCGCAGTATACAGCGCCGACTGTCTTTGCAGCTGCCTATCCTGCACCATGCTTATTTACCTTCCATAGGAGGAGTTGATGCCAGCTGCACAAGCCCGAACGGAAGCCCAGGTTCCAGCCCAAGGCACAGACACATCCCACCCTCTTACCGGGTGATGGTCTCTGGTCTGTGAGCTTCATTCACCCCCCCAATCTGGCTCTTTGCAAGGGAGACAGAAATGTTTTTGTTCTTCAACAAATAGACTGATATCGTCAGCGTATGTGCATATTTTGTCCTGAATGAGGAGAAAAGGGTAATAAGAGGGACAGGGGACAAAATTTCACTCTTCATACCTCTGCACCCCAGTCTCTCAAGAACTGAAAACATCAGTCAGGAAGGGGTGGGAGATGACAGAGTGGGCACTGGATGACCCATAAAAAACTTCTGTGATTAACATGTGTTGGCCATCTGCCCCCCTCTCCCCCCTGGCTAGGCAAATACATAAATGCACAGTCAGACACAGATATACACAATGACAAACACATGCACAAACACAGTGATACCCCAATAGCAGAGCAGTGGCTGACCGGCCCTAATCTGACGTGTAGCCTTATCTGCTTCAGGGGGGGTTGTCTGTTCCTGTTCCTTATCTGTTTTATGTACTGTAAGTGCTTGCGGCTACATGTGAGCTCGTCATCTAACTTAAGTCTTTCACTGTTTTAGTGATTGGATGTCAGTTTGGGGACATGGAGTTTGCAAGACCCCACCAATGAAATCATCTCATTCTCCTCCCAAAACTTGTGCAGACATGTAAATATCATCATTTCTGGCATTAATGTACTGTAAGCTTTGTATATGCTGTCAATGGATAGTTGACTGGGTTCTAAGCATAGAGCTGTCAATGAAGGAGGGTCATTTTCACATGAAAACTTCTAAAACATGACATTTTAAAATTAGACATTGAAGAAATTTCCATTTGTTTGTGTAATTATTGATATATAAACTTATGGGCATCAAATTCTGACTGAAACGTGAAAATGCTCCAGGGAGCCTATTCCTCTAAAATGGGGGGAGATGCACGCAGCTCTTTATTCCACTTTACTAAAGTTTTGCCACTAGCTTTTGTCCAAAAATTCCTGTCAGATTTTGCATAGGCTTTATCTTTTACCACTTGATTAATTTGTCCTTTAAGCATGTTTTACAGATTATAGATGCTGCCTTTTAACAGGTCTGAAAGGCTGCATATGTTAAAAAAATAGAACTAAAAGATGCCACATGAGTACTTCACAGTTGTCTTTAACGTGTGTTATATGTCAACAAATGCACACATACAAATGTATGTTTAAAACCCAACAGAACATCTTCTGGAATTAGGTGTTCTCAGCATTCATGATGGGCCAGGTCACCACACAATGGTCTCCACAGACTGTTAAGATGTCCATCTGATCTAGCCCTCACAGCTAACCAGCACAGTTAAAGGTGATGGGGGTGTCAATGGCAAAAAGGCACAGACTTACAACTTTTTTCAGGAGATACAACTAAAGAAGTGATTGTGGAAAGGATGTAGGTCTACCAGTTCCAAGGCTTGACTGACTGGAATGGTTGACCTGAATTTCCATTCATCGCTGTGAAGGTAATAAACACACGGGAGTTTTGTGTTATAAGCCCCAAATGACTGTAGCTTCAGTTCAAAGACGGTGATGGCACCACTGCTGGTCACAGTGAGACAGCACAGACACAGGGCTCTCCTCCACAGATAATACTGTGTCATCAAGAATCACTTCTCGCTTAGCAACACTGAACATACCTCAGTTGCTATAGAAATGAAATTCATTGCAGCTGACTTGACCCAAGAAGGTTGCACTGAGCACAACAGTCATCAAGAGAGTTGTTTTTTTTTGTTTTTGTTTTTTATTTAGTTTGTTTTATGTAAAACTTTTCTTCATGCGGAGGAAAAGCAAAAAGAGGACAACTGGTTTAAAAAAAAAGGAAAAAAAACTTTCTTTTTTAATCAAGTGTGAGAAGATTTGTTCTCAAAATATCGTTTCACCATTGGTGTCTTGGTTTTTAGTTTCTACAGCGTGTGTTTAGCGCTGTGCCGTTTGTCTTATATTGTAGCCTGCAGTACCCACAATACATACATACATGATTGCGCTTACCCATAAATGGACACACATCTGTTACCTGTACAATGTGTCATAAATGAAGTTAAAATCCATGCCTCAGTGAAGGGGACAGTTTGGGAGGTACACTTCAGCTGGGTTTTTCTTGTGCAAGCTGATGTCTGAACATGAACATTGTCAATGAGTCTTTGGTTGAAAATGAAAGAGGAGAATTCAGCGATCGGGGAGACACACAAGCAAAGATCCACCTGCTGTCAGACATATCAGGTGACTCCTGATGAGAGCTCCTCCCCTTTTCAGGCCCTGCAGAGCACAGGAGCAGGCAAATCGCGAGCACAGATCTCCAGGGATTCACATTTTCTCCTGCACCTTTGCCAACCAGAGAACCACAGTCACAGAACATGTGAGTGAGACATTGCCAGAGGGTTGGTTCTTCCTTCAGGAGAAGCAAAAATCCAAGTGCACATTTTATATATTACATTGTATGTGATTGTGTATAACTTGCTGATACCCTGATGACGGTGTCCATGTACGGAATATTTGGTATTTGGCTTTCTCAAGATGGCATGAAATAAAAATGTATAATTCACAGAGTTACATCTGTTTTTGCAACTGTTGTGACAAATCCACTCTTGTTCCATATTTTCACCTAGAATTTGGTTTTACATATGCTTAGTTGCAAAACCATAGATTTGGGTTATTTTGACCTTTTGGTCAGTTCACATGTCAACGCCAAGATTCTCAGTGGACAAACGAAACATTTTCTTAGCGGCTGTTCACTGAGGGCAATAAAACAAAAGTAGCAGCTAATGATCAGGCTAAACAGACTTTCCCCTATTATTTAATAAATTAATTAAAAAAAAACCTATGATAATTTATCCAACCTACTAAATACAGTTCATTTGGTGGTGTTTGTCCCCTTTTTTAATATGCCCTTTTTTAAAAATAATATTCTGTCATGACTCATGTCAGTCTTTCTCATGAATGAAAATTTGTTCAAATGCAATTGTTGTGGGTCAAGGGCTCATAATTTTCTGTAATAAATAGCGTCATGCTGATGGTGTGTATTTGGAACATGTCTTTTTAACTTTTCAGTTTCAAGTTTGAAATGACATATGATTATATTTATATGTCAACATCAAGGTCTCTGGTGAACACAGAACATACATGTGCAAAAATATACCAATATGACAAATATATTAAGTGGAAAAACACACAGGTCCATATTGTTTTGTCAGTTTGATATGTGGAATAAGATGGCATTAAGTTCAATTAAACTTTAAAATGGTCAAACTAACACTGTATTAAATGCAACATGTTCCAGCGGGGCAATAACTTGTTTCTACTTACTGAAAGATTAGAGAACTGTACAATAAATAAATATATATATATATAGATATACATACACACACACACACACATATATATATATATATATATATATATATAATGTGTGTGTGTGTGTGTAAAGATCTTTACATGCATTCTCATTTTTTCATAGGAAATATTTTGCAAATACATCACAAGGGTTATTGGAAGTCTTTTTTATTAATTTACAGTATCTGTAACAATGTTATGTACAGATGAGGTCTGGATATTGAAAAGTTGTACAAAATAAGTATCACACATGGAGCACCTGAACATTTTTGAGCCATTAGTTGTTACTGGGGGGGAAGGGGTCGACAAATATTCTGTTGTTGTCTGAATGTTATGGACAGCCTTTACTTTTCACATCATCGTTAAATAAAGTGCGACTGAAATTTACGCAATGTTTGTTTCTATCTTCCTCGCTTGTCAAAACGGTCAGGTCTTACTCTGTCCATATCTTTACTGATGGATAGTGCAGTCATCAGCAAAAGCCAAAGAAGTACTCTTTGACCTACTTGGCAAAAGCTATTACAGCATCCACCTTGAATCCTGTCTATTCTCTCTCTGTCTCTCCAGCCAGTCAGTTGCTGGCTCCCGCCTTATATTTTGCTCATCCATTTATTTGTAATTTTTCCTTAGTTCTGTCTATAACAATCTATTCTTTGCCTAACTCGCTATGGTTTGTACTTGAAGCAGCCATTGTGAACTCATTCTCAATGTCAGGATGCTGCAGGTTCACAACAGCTTCAGGAACATGAATAATGAATATCAGTATTCCATCAAAACAAGTGGGAAACCTATAATTACTTTGACAATGAGCTTTAAGAGATCTTTTCTTCAACGCACTGCCTTATTTTACTAGTAAAATAAACATAATCCAAAACAAGAGGCTAAGATTTTGCTTTGGATTTTAGTTTACATTTGTGAAATTATGATTACACTTCCACAAGCAAATATAAAACAAGCTTTTTCTACTTTTTCTTTAAACAAAACACACATAATCAACATGTTATTGTGAGCCCCAAAGGCACCCTTGAAATAAAATGTTCATCTTAAAGGCTCAGTAATTATATCACACGACATCTGCTTTGAGGAATTGTGTGAAAATCTGACAGTGTTTTACAGTGTTGCAGAAACACTATTTACTACTGGAAAGTAATAGCTAAACAACGCTGTATGAGATCAAACTTGCACCCATTACATTAGAAAGAAATACGTAACAGAGTAATCACTCATAACAAAGTAAGACAGACTGAAAAGGGAGCAGATAAAATGCTGAGAATCATACACATTGAATTGTTGTCACACTTTTTAGAGAAGAAATGAATAAATCCCAGCAGCAGGAAAAGTGCAGGTATTTCCCAGCAAGTTACCATGAAACATGTAGCCTTTTAAAAACAGAACAAAAGATGTGTTAGATTTTGTGTTAGTTTGTTACTACGGGAGGCAACACTTGAGAAAGGCAGGATATCACAAACTGAAAAAAGCACACACACACACACACACCTAAACAGATCTTCTTTGCAAGATGTCGAAACTGCTGTCACTGGGTTAAAAATAGATTTTCTACTTTGTTTCTCAGTTTTTGTTTCTCAGATGAAAGGCAGAAAATTAAAACTGAAGGAAAGTGACGCCATGTGATATGCTGCCTTGTCATCACTTAGCTCTTTATTGGCACAACAAAAGGCACAAGTTGTGAATGTGATGCCGTCACGAAGAATGTACGTACAAAAGAAGAATATATTTGGAATCAAAGTCTGGTGTTCAATGAATAATTGACATTCATGAGGGAATCTGTGGGCATACAGTATAAAGGGAATGTGTGCATTCCTCAGTGTCACATGGCTGCAATCCACTTTATATGTGCCTTTTGTGTGAGTGTCATGTCTTGCTTTCTAACACTTAGCATGTGAATGTTTGACGTGGATGCAAGAAGTTTTCCTCCTGGAGGAGTAATGGAGTGGCTAAAGCAACTATGCCCTATCAGATCATCAGTATGCTTTATCATTACATTAAAAAGAGTTTAAAAAAAATCTGTTTGCATGAAGAAATATTCTGCTGTACATGGATTTATGGATGCAGAAAAATAAGATGCAAGCAAGGAAATTGCTTGGTATACATTTGCTTGAAAGCAATTAATGATTTAGGTATTTCATTTGAAATTACAGGACAACGCATACCTATGTGATTACCGGACCGTCCATTCACTTCAGCAGGACACTGAATGATCTTCAGTTTGTAAATCCAGTTATGCGATTGGCTGCTTCTTTGCTACTGCTGCTTATTGATTCAAGTATATCCAAAGATTTAGCAGAACAGCTTCCACAAGAAGTGCTGCAGGATGTGTAAACGCTGCGTGACCTTCTCTCACGTCTCAGCGGGATCACGCCGTGCAAATGGAAGGCAAGTTGATTAAGTTGACCTGGGTGTCAGTGGAAGGAAAGAGATGATGTATCTTCCTTTCCTTGTGATAGCTTTGTTGGGGTAATGAAGGCCTGGGTGGAGACTAGAATCCCAAGAACAGACTTGCAGAAATTTTACAAAGAAATTTATGATAAATCCTTTAGTTGCTTGTTATCCTTGAATAAAAGAGCCCATGTCTTTTCAGGGGTTTTTAAAGTACCCATGACAACCAGAAGCAGATTATGACAGCATCCAAAAAGAAGTTTATTTGACCTGATTTAGTGCTGCAGAGGTAAAAACCACCAGCATGACATGGCCATGTTCATTGTACAAGAAGAGCATATTAGTCACTTTCTAACTGGGGTGTTTTAAAATTTAAAACCCTTCCCACACATCCTACTTTCCAGTAAGCTACTTGTTAAAGCTGATGCTAACACATCACCCAGATGTTGGTCTGATCTTGTTTTATTATTGGTGTAAAATAGTGATACACTTAACATTGCTGCCTTAGGGAAGCAGTGGGATGTTACAGCTCAGTTTTACTTTATGAACTGTCATGTGGGAACAAGCGGTTATCAACAAACCAGCCGTTATGAATGTGCACCACCGCTGATTCTGCAAAGAAAATGATCAGAAGACGAGAGGAAAGGAGGAAGCCAATGTACTACACCAAATTATTTACATAGTTTACAAGTCATGTATTACACACGCACAACAAATGGAGTAAAATAGAGTGAAAAGGATGCGTACAATCTTCTGCCTGACATGCTTCCCACTGGAGCAGAAACAACGTGACCACAGAATATTCAACTTTACTTTTTTACTTTTACAAAACTCTGAAATGTTATCACTGTAATGGTGTGGAGAAGATCACTTACACCAGAAAACACACACAGAGATAACAAGTTTTCACTCATTCGCTACCTTTTGAAAGTAGAGCTCCCAAGGTCTCAGCAACCTTCCTTTGTGATTTACTTTCTGTGACACTGGTCACCATTTTACCCATTTATCTCCAGCACAAAGATGTCCAGATGCATCTTTCAATCCCTCTTCAGTACCGCATTAGGGCAATCCAACCTCATCAAGAAGAGCGGTCAGTGGCACACAGGAGAGGAGCATATGCCTCATATGTACGCTAGTCAGAGCAGAGCTCCTCGCATGAATGTATTGATTAAAACTATGACATACTACTGATAAGAAGTCAGGAATTACTTCACATTAAACAAAAGAGGAAAATCCTTTGATTAATTGCAGGTTTGTCTCTAAATCTTATTTCCCTTTTACAAAAAAACGACCATTTATTGCAGGAACACCTGCAGCTGAGTTTGACTAATGCTGCCACATATACCAAGATGTGTGATTATAGAGAGTTATGGCCAATAGTCATAATCTCCTTCAGATAGATTTATAGCTGACATATAATGACGGCACACCTGGCAGGGCCTTCTGTAAATCAGCAACATGGATTGTCCTTGAGAACTCTGTTCAAATACCTAACAAGTCCCCAAAAGCAGAATATCCTGAATCGAGCTGTGCAGCATACCGCATGGACACAGCCATAAACCCAATCACCCAAACCTGCTCTCATGATGAAGCTGCTTTTTGAAAATAGAGAAAACAATACAAGATTTTATTTACTGCAATAAGTCATTTACTAAAAATGTAGCAGTTCATTGTTTGACATTATACCTTTTCTGTTTTGAACCTCATTACTGTCAATTTTACTGGCAGCAGACACGAAAAAGTTGAATATAGGTCACTTGGAAAATCTGTTTTAGATATTAAGAAACAAAGCAAACACAACATCAACCATGAAACACAAAACGTTTGTTTATTTAGGTTTTCAAAAGAAATATCCACAGATATATTTTATCTTTTACCTGTAAAACAGAAGTTTGACTGCGTTCACTTCATCAGACACAATAAACTATGTGGGATATTCATGTCTTACAAGCAATGTGGCTAATATAGCATAACAGGATGAAGTGAGGAAAAATTACAGTCTTGTTCTTTTTTATTAATTTTCCATTGACCACACTGTTATAAAAACATTTTTATCAGTTGGTCACAACTTAGACAATTCATCACAAATCCTAATTAACTTTCAGTTAGAGAGAAAAATGGCTGAGATCTTAGATTTTTTATTTTTTATTTGAAGAATTCAGTCCACCATATAAACAGTTCTCAGAAAACCTGGGAGTATATTGTGTGACTTGATATCCAGCAGCGTGTCTTCTTTGAATTAAAAACACTGAGGTGTCCAAGCAAAATGCCACCCTCTAAGGATGGTTATTTTCACCGTTCTGCTTCCACTCATCAGGACTTTGTGCAGACAGGCTGCAGGGCATCTGCACTAAGGGATTGTCCTACGACTGACCTATGACTTAACTGAGTGCCGCATTAATAGAGTGGTTCGTCATCAAGCAGCTGTGCCCTTGGTACCCCACACAGGCCTGTGGCCCTCAGTCCAAGCTTCTATCCAGACTTGAGTGACATAATAGTGTCAGTGTTGGTGGTGCTAAAGAGACCATTTGTTGATGTTGAAGATTTTGACAGAATGGTCGACACTGGCACTGGCAAGTTGGACCCAGGAGCTCTCGTCCTCAACTTCACTCTGTTTGTCACTTTGTCCAATCCGCTTGTTGTTCTCTCGTCCGGCTCTACCAGCTCTAGGCCTCCAACGGAGTCGCTTGACTGACAAAGCATGGCTTTGTCTACAAAAACAACGTGTGATGAAAGGAAACAACATTCCAAATGTGGACAAAAAGCTACCATACATCTTTTACCATACATCTCCCCTTCAAATTAATATATTCACATACAACTGCAACACTAATAAAAAATACAAGACATTAATGATCAAAACGGTAAAACAATGTGGTTGCAAATGGCAGTGAAGCTCATGTGAGAATCAGTAGCCTTCTAATGCGTACATGCTGTAAAAGTGCTTGTCTGTAGGCTCCTGATCTCCACAGATGGAACACAGATACACCAACAATACCAGTCTGTGACTTCTGTCCAAACTGGAAGTAAGAATCATAAACCATCTCCTAATTGTGGAATCCTGCAGCCCTGGGCTTATTCTATTCAATTCAATTAAATTCAATTCAGTATCATAGCCCAGTATCCTCACAGGGCTTCACACACACAGTTTATCACATAGCAAACATTACACACAATGAGCACAAGTAACAACTAAACTAAACTAAGTAGAGCCGGGACATCCCCGTCCTTCGACCCTCCTTCGCAGTAAGGAAAAACTAAAAAAAAAAAAAAAACAGTTGTGGGGAAAAAAAATGAAGACAGGCAGATGTGGCCAGGACTGGCTTATCAATGCCTGTTTCAGTAAACCAAGATTAAATTGCTGAAACACTTGTGGCGGGTGGGTGGTGTGCTCTCTGTGCATCTGTCCGTGTGTGAGCAGAGGCAAAGTGACATGCAGTAGTGTAAATAAAATAAATACCTTCTTACTGTTTTGCTGTTTAGTAAAACAATAAAGTATAAAGCTGTGCTAAGGATAAAGTCTACAGGCGGGTGGGACGCCCATCTAATGTATTTGTGGGCAAATAATCTAAAAATGTATTCAGAAGTCTGACACTACTATTATGCATTTAGGTATTTATCAGATAAATCTGTTTCAGGTTAAAGTATTGCATTAATTAGCATCACATCACAGCAGCTGGTGTTTATATTATTGCATTTTTGCTTGGCTGTATGCAAACACCTACAGTTTTTACATTTCGTGATGAATTTCTTTCCCTTCTTCAGAACAGTTTTTCAGTTTTAATATTCACATCAGTTTGAAGATATCATTGATCATTATTACTTTTTTATGTATACAATCAATAAACATTCTAAACTCAAAGTTGATTCTTTTTAGCATATCATACATTTATTTACATTGTAAATCTGTGTTTTTTTTCTTCTTTCCTCCTGGTGATTTCAATCAGAACTTAAGATTGTAATCAATAAATATCCAGATCAATAGGCAGAATTGAGAACTGTATTGATATCAATAACACTTTATGAGTTCCATCCATAGTTCTGACTTGCTCAAAGGAAGCAACCATTTGTTCCATCAGGCTTTTGTCTTTTTCTGCCTAAACACAACAAAAAGCTTCTGCCTCACATCAGACAACAAGCTGAAGCCCAACCCGCCTCACTGTGACAAACTGCCCCGCTGTATGGAATGTCAGGCCCACAGAGGGCCTTTCAAAGTTGCAGTTGATAAACCTGACGTGATAAGGATACGATGTGTCAGTTTCTCCACAGCTGATCCAGTCACCTCCTCGAGCAGCCTCCTGGCCAGGCCTCCACTTGTACAGCAGGATCTTTCCACTCTCCAGACCAACGGCGAGCAGGTAGCTGTGGAACAAATAAGAGCGTGCACGTCATGTAGAACTGCACAGCAGACCCTACTTTTGCATTATTTTGGTCAAAATCTGACATGTGGACAAAAATCTACAATCATGAGCAGGGCACAATAAAATCTGAGGACAAATATCTTAATGTAAGTATAAAAGCGTTTGTTTTACTAACACTTTAACCTCCAGTAAGAATAACCTCCCAGCCGGCAAACATGCTTTATATTAATCTGTTCATGCTTTGCATCTACAGGCTGGTCTTCACTATTTATAAGTATTTATAAGTAACTAAGAAAGAGGTAGATTACTACAGTACCATTTCCAATCCATCAAAACCGATCCCAACAGTGTAGCTGCTGCTAATAAATTATAACTATAATTGTAATGAATATGAAGTTTTCATGGCTCCAACGTGACTTATAGAAGCAAAGACTGAACATTTATTGTGATTCATGTGGATGTAATTATGTCACCTGAGCAGACTAGCATGCTGGATGGAGATCCCAGTATAGTTATTCCCTTCAGCCTGTCAAAGACTAAAGCGAGCCGCTGTTTCTCAGTGCAGAGAATTTGCTTTTTCTATGTCATTCCCATATCATCACACTTTTCCTGTAAATGACCAGTACATACCCAGAAAGTAGTCTGATGTTTAAGTATACAATAAATAACAATATCCTCCTTAAAAATAAACTTTGAAGCTGAAATAATCCCATAGAAAATACAAGAATGTATGTGTATCTTTGTGAGAAGGAATGGATTTCAGCAATATTTATGCAAAAATCTTGGTTAATTTTATTAATCCGGTCATACTCCTAATTAAAAGTGGCAAATCAAAGGAAAACGTGGAGCTAGGGGTATTAAAATGTATTATGTAAAGCTAAAACCGTCAGAATAATAGTTCAGATACACTAATTAGTCTTCAGAAATAACAAACAGGTATGATGCACAGAATCATAAATATGTGTGTTTGAGTGTGTACCTGTTGCCAGAACAGAGAACAGGGCAGAAAGCTACAGCCGTAGCAGAATCACCAACATCCAAGACAGAAGAACATGGTTTAATTTCCACGGGACACTCCTGTTCTTCAGAGCCCTCCAGTCTGCAGGGTCC
>JBAMIG010000018.1:9953477-9969844 GCA_037177335.1 Kiunga ballochi | reverse complement strand
TCCGGTCATACTCCTAATTAAAAGTGGCAAATCAAAGGAAAACGTGGAGCTAGGGGTATTAAAATGTATTATGTAAAACTAAAACCGTCAGAATAATAGTTCAGATACACTAATTAGTCTTCAGAAATAACAAACAGGTATGATGAACAGAATCATAAATATGTGTGTTTGTGTGTGTACCTGTTGCCAGAACAGAGAACAGGGCAGAAAGCTACAGCCGTAGCAGAATCACCCACATCCAAGACAGAAGAACATGGTTTAATTTCCACGGGACACTCCTGTTCTTCAGAGCCCTCCAGTCTGCAGGGTCCCCACACTATCACCTACACACCCACACACACAAACACACACACAACTTTGCATGATCATTTTGTAATGCTTACTATTCAAAAAGTCACTTTGATACCTTCAAAATAAATATTTGCATGTTTCCAAATAGAGCAAACATAAAGATTACCTTCTTGTCCCTGCTGGATGTTACAAAGTAGTCGCTGTCGGGGCTCCAGTCACATGACCAGATAATTCGACTGTGCATGGCTGTGTTCTTCTCTGTGTGTGCATGCAGAGAGAAAAGAGGCTCTGCAGGGAAACAAGCAGCAACAAGGGTGATATAAAATCGAATTTGTACACAATACTATAGTGTTATCATCCAAACAACATTTATTTTGTCACATTTCATTTATCTCCTTCTCAGCAGAGAAAGAGCTGGTGGTAAAACTCTGTTATGATTATTGAACTATGACATCAGCACATCTAGATTCCTGCTTCATGGTCACAGAGCCTCTCCAGAGCAACAAATAAACAGCCCAACAAGACAGAGAACCTCATTCCAGCCCTCCATTTTAGTCAGTTTTGGTTTATGACCTGCTGCTGTTTATTTCCCCAGCCTAAGTAATTTCAGTTCCCAGATTGGTTTTCCCCAGAGACCTTGTTTGTATGCTGCTGGCAGCCGCCTGTCTGTGGGTCGCCAGCTCTCGTGCTTTCTGCACACGCAAAACGGAGCTGGCATGTGCATGCAACTGTGAAACCTTGGTGTCGCAGCAAAAAGACTGAGGGTACCACTGCACGTGTCTGTGTGGACAATACTCCCCTTCTATTAAAAACACTTATATTTGAGTGTGCATCTTCATAAATAGCAGGATCCTAAAGGGTAGAGTTGATGTCTAGAGTGGATTAAGTAAAAAGAAAAGGAGAATTACTTTACGATACACAGCAGTGCATGTGAAGGACTGTACAGATGTGATTGAACTAAAAAAAAAAGAAGAAAAAGGGCAGAAAGGTAATATGGCTCTTATCAACGATGCCAGGTTGCTTGACCTACAAGGGCAAAGTGGAGGTGGGAGAGGAAGGGAGGAGGACACACTGAGACATAGCATGTAGGAGGAAGAAAATGGGAGGGAGTCGGTTTGTTTGATCAGCACAGACTTCATTTAACCTTCCAGCCGGCTGTGTGCATGCTCTTCACAATCACCTTGAGTGATGCAGCATCCAATCAGACAGGGTGGGACCACCCCCCACAAACTCTACTCCTCCTTTCTAACACACACACACACAGACACACATACACACACACACACAGTCATGCCTTGATGCAGCCTGCCATAGAGCCAGAAGTGGTTATCCTCTGTCAATGCAGATTAAGACTATCTGGAGAAACCAGCAGAAACATGCGATTCTTTACTGGGTGAAGGTGGGAGGTAATCCCTTGGGTTTAAAAGTCATGCATTAAAAGTCTCAAATACAAAAGTAAGTCTGTTTGAGTCAGGGTGCTAAAGTTTTCTCTTTTCAAACAAACTTAGGAAGATGGACTATTGTTTGCAACAGAAAGCATCAGCCAACATAAAACACTGATTCAGTGTCATTACTGTGGCTGTTCAGTTCATTCATTACCTGCTGATGTGTTTGTTTCAGATTTATAGTATTAATATAACAGTGATCTTCAATCTGTTCCTGAAATGATTCAATTTGTGTGGTTCTGGTACCTTTCTGGCAGCTCTCAAGCTAAATCTATATATCTGATCAGAGCAGAAAGTCAAAGAAATAAATAATGCATTTACATTTTGACTGCTACAATCAAAGCAAGGATCTTGTAAGAAACAATTTCATTATTGTTTATTTTAAGGAAATGGATATAAAGGAGAGTAAGAGAAAAGTTTCTCTGCTTTAATAAAGTTTTTTTTTGCAACTAAAAACAGATTTTGAAACATTACTAGTATTTCCCAGAAATCACTGCAAATCCACACAAGGAAAACTATCCTACTTGTGCACCTGTATGTGATCTAACACTCACTCACCACTCTAATACTGACATCAGGGCTCTTCGGGAGCCATAGTGACAGTAGTGAGACAGATCCAGACTCCATGTTCAGAGCTGTCACGCAGTAGATTAAGTTTGGGATCAATCAGATGCATTCCTGATAGCACTGTCTGTCTTGAGAACAATCTAATTAAATGAAGTTCCTGAAACTTCACTCAACATAAAACCTTTTCTGTATTTTGTATCCAAACTTGAAGCAATTTAATTTTTCTAAAGTTCTTTATAATATTACAATAAAACAAATATTTTGTACATTGAAACTTATTGACACAGACGCAGAAAGAGCAAGGCCCATCACCGGATTGTATTCCTGTTTGCACAAAAGACGATTCGTACAAATCAAGCTGGTTAATAATTATCTATTCCATCACGGTCCTGAGGTGAAACATGGAAAAAGAAAAGTGGGAAATAAAATGCAGACATTTGTTTTTATTACCTACTAAACCTGCTTATGTTGCAGCTTTGTTTAATCATTTTCACTTTTCATAAAAAAGGTCTGTTGTTACAATAAAAGTAGGCTTTAATTTAATTAGGACAAACCTCAGTAAAGTTCGACAGTGTTGGCAAAGATGAAAAACAGGCTGAATAAATGTGTACATTTCAATTATTATATGAATTAAAAAAAACAGTCTTTCCTCAAATAGCTGATATTTGGACTGGTTTCAATCGAGGTCTCGTGGTTTAGCGCTTCGTAGTATTAATTAGAGGAGTCCTTCCAATAAGCCCAGCTCGGCTTGGAATTCAATTTAGAACAAATCCGCTCAGTGGGTTTACCTTATTTTAATTAATTTAAATTGGTAATGCTGATATCTGCCAGAAGGCTCTCCTGTTGTCTTTTTGTCTTGAAATTCAATCAAACAGATTTTTAATTAAAATAAATTTGTTGGCAAAGCACCATGACGAACTGTTATCTCATTCAGAGCCTTGTGGTTACAAGCCTCACTCAACCAGATGCATCCGTCCACACTCTTAAATGTGAATTAGATAGGAATGAATGAGACCTGTAAATAGCATTTACTTTCTGTCTGTCCATAAACAGATAACAGATGCTTCAGATATGGATGTTGATGCACCGGGTAACTCTCCGGTTCGTTTTGGCACAGAACAGTGGTGTAACTGGTGAGTTCATCGCTTCATCATCCCACCTTACTCGATATTTTTGATGAAATTTGTTCTCTGTTCTCACCTGGACTTTCTGCTGTGGGCAGGCTGCGTCTCCACAGAGACCAGGTGCGATCTCTGGACACAGCCAATAGGAATTGCGCGTCGGGTGAGAAGCTCATCTGGGTAACAGTCAGAGCATGACACGACAACATCTGCAACTGACGCCATGTGGTTGTACTCCACAGCAGCACTGATGCATGCTCGGCTTTTGAGGCCTGATGAAACAGTGGAAATCAGTTCATCGGTGCTCCCCATTCAAACAAGGTGACATTTATATTAATATCTGACTGACAGCATAGCTCAGCTCTGCTTGGTGTATTCTCTCATTTATTTCCCTTTATGCCCTTTGTAATTTGGACCCTTACACAGGTTATGGTCTGGGTCTTGTCACACTAACCTTGCATGCAGATGCAACCACGGTTCTTGTGCTGTCAGATGCGAGACAGAACATTTCAAAGCCATGGCCGTACCTGTAAACAGTGAAGGACAATCACATATACACAATTCATTACCTGCACAACTATTCATAGAAGGTCAGACAGTTTGTTTTTTAGACAATTGAGAGGAGGAAGTGCAAACCGTTGGCTAAATTAAGCCTTCGCTTATTCTACAACATCAATCGCCATCATCACTCGAAGACTGGTAGGTAATTAGAGGGTGAAATTAACATACTGATTTGTGATGACTAGTTCTTCTGCCGACAGAAATGAACAATGATGACAAAGAAACCCATCACTCAGAGCCTAATTGCTTTCAGCTAGCTATCACCAGGTAATCTCAAAATGTCAACAAAAATAAGTCAGTTTTCACTGAGCAGAAAAAGAAAAACATATTCTATTACAAGGAAGCTTTTAAACACTGCAGCAATTTGGCCATGACAGCAAAAGCATTATTAATGTCACAAAAATCATTTGTCCACTTAGTCATTTTAATGTTTCTATTATGCAGAGAATGATTTAGGAGGTAAGGCAGAAAAAAATGCTTAACATACACAATGTCCACACCTCGGTAAAAAGGGCATGTCATAAGTCATGTTTATGGCGGACTGACTGGTAAATGGATTTAGCATTGGCGACAAATGGAGGCGATATATTCACACCAGAGAGTAGGCTCATGGGACAGCAGGAAACTGGATTCTGATTGGCTAATAGATAAAAGGAGGCAAGAACAAGGAGGTCTGGGAAATCTATCATTTTTAGATTTAAAAAAAACCCTAAATAATTCCATGTGGAAATTTTGCTTAATTAAGAGACACATAAAAGCTCTTAATAAGGAAAACAAGATTTCCTTCCCATTTTTTGCCACATTGTTGAGTTTCGGTTAAAGAACGATCAGTTGTGAATCCCCTATGATAAAAATGTACATCTATAAAACACCATTATCTAACAAATAACTTTAAAACAAAGAGTATTCATCCCGATTCATCCTAGAACAAGTATTTATTATAATTCGCCACAAAAATTTTCATATTGTATGAGTTTAACGTAAAATCATACAAAAAAGCAGAAGTTTGAACCTTTTCACATTAAATCCAATGAGAGAGTGTGTCCAAACCTTTGACTGGTAGTGTAAATATATCACCTATAAAGATGAGAATATCATTCTTTCGCAATTAGATTTTAATCATGAAATCTTAACCTTAAGTGCTATTAAGACACATCCGTTTGGTGAGTGTTAATGAAGTGTTTGCAACCTTTGACGGTTCAGCAACGTAGATCTTCCCGTATCACCTCTGAACAAAGCTCATGACAGATTGTTACCGTGTTTATCAGTTATGTAAATTCACAGACACATTGGTTGAGTCAGCAACATCTAAAGGCAGAACAGGCCCTGAACTGTTAAAAAGCTTCGCAAAGCAAAAGTCACTTTATTTTTCAAACACTTTGAGCAAAGTAGATCTAGAAAACATCATTTAAAAAGGCATAAAGCTATGATCAAACTGGATTATTTAAAAAAATAAAGTATCCAACTATATTCCTAATAGTCAGTAACCCAAAAACATGCCATACATGCAACGCAGAAGTTCATTCCAGATACAAATAGGGCATATTTTACTCAAACTATTGGTACTCACAGTTTCTGGACCTCTGGCCAAAGTGTGTTTTGGAGAAGATGATCCTCTGGTGGTGGCTCTGCACACACACACACACACACACCAAGATATGCACATACAGCTGCCACTTTCAAAGCCCTGAAATACAGAGCTGTTCTAAAATTCAAACACAATTGGCTCCAATATATTAAACAAAGATTACACCCCAGTGAATATTATAATTTCCCTTCTTTAAATCCCAGCACTGTTAATGAGAGACAGAGAGGACACTGAATATGCACAAAATGTGAGAAGCACATCATTTAAAAAGGGATAATGAAAGAACATAAGTACTATAAAGAGAGACAGTGTGAGAAATAATAAAGAAAAAGCTCTATGCTACGCCGAGAACAAGATGATCGCCTTGAGAAAAAGCGTTTCTCTTAGTATACAGCTCAATGAAGCCCTAAAACCTGACACGTTTTCCCAAAACTTATTTGAAACTTCAGCTTTATCTTCAGTTCTTCACAGCTGCAGGTTTTAATGGGGATCTAATTCAGCCACAAGTCTATCCTCCGCCTCACACCAATACAGCTGCATGAGCTCCTGCAAAGCCTTTGTGATGGAAAGCTACGCTCCTCATCGCACTGGTTACAGCCATCGCTCCCCATTTGGCCTAATTGTTCGTTTCTCTCCATGCCAGCAGTAACCAAAATAACAAGTAAAAAGATGTTGACAGCAGTCCTCACACTTTGTTGATCCCCATACAGCCCTGGGTCATCAACACTTACATTTTGCAAACACAAGAGCCTGCTTTCTAATTAGCATTGTAGATAAAGAAGTAGCTTCAATCGTGGCAATGACAGCCCCTGACACCGTCTAGCCCACAGGTTTTAAAACGCTACTTTACTTTTTTATTTAACTCATCCTATCTATCCATTTCTTTTTTTCTTTTCTCAATTTTTCCTTCCTCTGTCACCTTACCAAACCTTTCCTGAAGGTGGTTTCCTGTAAAAACCCTGTTATTCTCATATTTGAGACATTATTGAGTCACAGAACCCTGTTCTTTGGATTTTCTTTTGCTCCCATCAGGGCTTCCTGCCAAATCATATCCATTTTATATTACCAGCTACTCTTTTACAGCTGAAATACCATCCGCTTCCAGCAGATCTCAGACAATGTGGACTCCAGATGTTGAGCAATAACTAAGTGTCCATCTGGCTGCATGTCATTGTTTCTCGTATGAATAACTGGTGACGGGCAGACAAGAAGTCCTAAATGTCTACTGCAGCTACTTACAGGATGGCAATGAGGAGTATAAATCATAATCTCAAACTGCATTTTAAGATAGAATTTCATTTGGTTTCTAATGATTAATTATAATACTTCCTTTACCCAGCTTTACTATACCTGTCAGTTTGAGTGGGTGGAAATAAGACTCCTGGTATTGGTCGGATATGTTGCTGAACTGCTCCTCATCTTTGGTTTTTGGGACAAGGTCACCTGTAAATTAAAATGACTTGGTAAGTATTTTACATTAAAAGAACGAAAATACATAATAAACTGAAAACAGCACAGCAGTGTTCATGTTTTTGTGTGTGTGTGTTTTGATGATGTCGAAAATGAATGAAAACTAAATATTATCAGACAAAACCTAAAACATGAGTTGTGAAAGACTTGGTGCGGTTGCTAAGAAATGACTATTTTACCTGGAAACACAGCTTTGTTGGACAGACCGAGAGCGGGTGTGCTGGCTCCTTCTGGAAGGTTTGCAGAGTCCTGGCACAAACCAGATATTTAAAACAAGAGAGACATTTATAAATGCGGATGTCGCAGCTTATTTAGTGCAAAATATTAACACAGGATCTGATTCTATGATAGATGGCACTCACACTGGACATCAGCAACCTTTCTGGGGAGGTCCCGGAGATGTTTGCAAAGTTCTCCACAAAATTGCGAGGAGCTTGGAACACTCTCAGGACTTTCTCATCAGCCCCTGACACAAACTGAAATCTCCCAACCATGGTGAGACACTGCATGTCGTATCCGTGGATCTGCGGCCGTGATATCTCATGCCAGGTCGCCTGCACAAGTCCACAGACGCAAAAAATTGCATTTAGAAAATGTAAATCGCTTCACGTGGTTGTCAGTAGAAGAGTCTGCCTTTTTGACACATCTCTGATATGCCTTTGTTTTCTTGACCCTAAACGCAGGCAGTGAAAGGAGGCAAAACAAATTGATGATTCTGCTGTTCACATAAGACATTTCCTGCTTCAAAACAGAAAAGGTTAACGCTGCAGGAGAGGCTCCTCTACAGTTAGCACATTTTCATCTGACGATGAAATCGAAAATGTTCTGCACAATATGATGAAAGGTGGAATAAATCAATTTAGCTCGATAAAGCTGACTGTCCTTTCCTCAGAAAAAATATATGATTGCTTCTGAGGAACTCTTTTATTACAAAGACAGTCTAATAAAATTCCATCAGTGACCGAGGCTAAACATGGTTTAGCGAAACACACCAAGCAGAATACAGATTAGCCTGTGTCTACATCTCACAAAGGTTAATATAGCTTCCATTTAATGGGAGAAGGGCAACATAGCCAGTAACCATTATCTTATATATGTTCTAAAGAATTTTGGGCTGTGTAGAAAGTGAGCTCTTCTTCTTGTAATGAGAAATATTCGTTTTTTTACTGATATCTCTTTAAAATCATTTCTTTACAGGAAAGAAGATAAACTGAAAGGCGTGTTTAATACTGAGAGTGCATTCAAGGTGTCTATAGCAGGAGTCAGTACAGGATCTAATCATGGACACTTAGGATATATTTCATTTCCAAAACCTTTCACCTTCAATCTCTCCGGTAGAGAAGGCCACTCAGGGAGGAGTTTAAAAACAGGAGTGCAGAATTTGCTATGTTAATGGAAATAAATCAAACATTTGTATCAAAGGTATTTATTTACCTGCTTGTTGTCTTGTTTCCATGGAGTGAACAGTCTGGTGGTCTGGTCTGAGCTCACACTAAGTATGAACTCGCCCTCAGGATCCCAGCTCAGGTCTTGGACTGCATTAAAGTGACCTGATATGACAACTCCTGGTCTCCACTCTCCCTGAAAGAACAACATTATAATAATCAAGTTACAAATAACTAGAACTTTATCTCTCTGTACTGGATGTTCTGAATGTGGCGATCTACTGTTGTAAACGAACAACTGAGTCACGTTTAAAACCTTTGCATGAGCTATCACAGCTTTCAGGTTTGTGTGCATTATGTTTATTGTCTAACTGGGAGTAACTGAAACCCAGTAATCTCTACATTTACATTGGGACATTAAACATCCACTCTGCTTTAAACAATCCCAATAAGCTAATCAAACTAGTGGTAGTTTTATGTGACCAAATATTCTAACTATTATTCCACAGCATGGAAAGCACAGCAACAAAATCATCCCAACTTATAAACTAAATATAACTGTAATTATGTAAAATTATAATTGACATCATTTCCATTTATGCCATGTCTTGATTATTCACTGAGTGGAATTTTTTCCACGTTCTTTTCCACTGTAAGTCACAATTATCTCCTAATTTTCTTCCTCTAGACTGATCCACAGATTCTTCATAATGAACCTCACAAAACTAATCAGATCAAGTTGTCCTTTCTACAATGTTCCCCCATCACAGCTGATTCTGCCATCAGCAGAAAGACAAACTCATTAAAGAGAAGATTTTGCTGCAGTAAAATGAGCAAAACTGTGTTTTAGCTAATTCTTACTGATGTTTTTGGCTTTGCCTCATCTGGTCGTAGGAGGCCCTAAAACATCTTGTGAAAATGACAGAAATTTGTACGATAACTGAAAAAAATACAAACAAATTAGCATCATTTAAGTGTTAAGTTGGGTTAACCATCATTCTCACCTCTTTGTCCTGGTCCTTACACCAGAGATGTAGTGCTCCATGAAATGCATGAGCTACAATCATGGAGCCGTCTGGACTCATCTGGCAGCCATAAAAGCCCAGAGTGTTTCCACCCACCTCCCCTACTCGCACCTGGTGTTAAAGAAGAAGAAAACCACGTCGTCTTATCAGACTCAACAACATGTCTTACACATTTGGACATAACAGCGAAGTTAGTTGGAGAATAATCGGATTCAGGGTCAGCCCATGACTAGCTGCAAAGACGAAAGCAACACGTAACAAGATCAACAGACATAAATGTGATGTAACATCTGACCAATAGATGTTATTCATTTAAATGCTGCATTTTCTCTCGTGATCAGGCTCGTTCGTTTGGTCAAATCCCTTGGCTTTGTGCGAGTCTAAGGACTGACAGTCATACAAGAAGAGTAAGAAGAAAAATGTAACATGTCAAATCTGTTTTCAGTCATTAAGTAAAAGAGTCCATAACGGCTGACAAGAAGAGAGCAGAGATGGAGGAAAAGACACAGAAGATTAAGCTGACAATTCAGATGAGAAATCAAGCAAATTGCTCCTTTTGGAGTTAAATAAATCAAATTCTGTTTCTTTTTTAACTTGAATGAAAGCACAGCATATTGTGTTACACAAATAATCCCATAAAGATGCTACAAAGCTTCAGAAGCCTTTAACCACTGGGTCTGAACTTCTACTGAATAAATGTCACCTAAAAACTGCAGTAAATCAGTTTCAGGTCAGAACAATGTCTGAACATTAATTCTAGGATCCTGAGTATCTTTCCAAACATGGGTACCTTGCTTTTGAGGATAGATAGATCTGTATTCAGTATAATAAATTTATATGAAATTCCTTTAAATAATAAATACTTTATTTATTTAAGTGCAGCTACAGATTACTCCACCTTACACCCAAAGTCAATCTAACTCCCTCTAAAGAAACTGAAGAGAAATAAAAACAAGCAGAAGTGTTTTATGTAAAAGGGATTACAACTAAAGATTGAAATTAAACACAAATAAAAAATCTTTTTGGTTAATAAAATATAAAAAACTTTATCAGAATCAGTGTTAAATTTTTTATCTTCATTTAAGATAAAACAGAAAACAGAACCTAATTATTACAATAAAAAAAGATGATATTCATATTTCATCCTATTTCTGGCATTTCCAGTAAAGTTTAATGGGAGTGGACAGAAATGACTGGAAACAATGTGAAAAATATTCAAACAGTTTAAAACAGAGAAAAAGTATGGAGGCAACATAAGTTTGGCTTGTACAGGAAAAAAGCCGCCTTTTCTTACAAATATGAGGCACACTGCATAACAGCGAGGCCGAGTCCTCCAGGTTTACTTCTCACTGTCAAAAGGAATTAAATCTATTAACAGCCTTGTTGGACCCTAAGGCCTCAGAGGCAAACTGGGCCCAAAGGGAAGATCTATTCAAGTCGATAGCAGTCGAACCAACCCTGGACTATTGCACTGTTCCCTATGCTGCACTCTGAATCCAGATATATCTATATAAATCTCTTCAATCTATAATTAGCTTGTACCTTAAATCATATACGCTTTGGCTGGAAGTATATTAGAGGTGCTTAACTCGTACAGTACTTGAGTCATTAAAATCAGGCAGGTTTCCCTGTTTAGCTTGTTTTTGCTTCTAAAAACAAGTAGAAGTATGTTGAGCTGCTAATAAACAACATCTAATAATGTTTGTGTATCTAACACATGTGAAACATGGAACCTAAAAGGCAGCGATAGCCGTGCTTTTCCTTTGAATGGCATCATCATCCAGCCATGCAGAGGAGGGAAGAACAGAGAAGGGGAGGAGAGACAGTCAGGAAGAGGCATAGATAGAGAGATTGAGAAAGGATGAGATGCAACATTAAGCAGATTGATTTTAAAATTCTGTGCACGAGAACCCGCCATAAATCATGCAAAAACTCACAGAGGCAAAAAGCCATCATCTGTCTTGTTTACGAGAGGAGGAACAATATGGTTGTAAGGCATGCCTTATCGACTGGACAGTGGGGGTATGGTGGAGGAATAAGTCAAGGCCAACTAAGACTGGAAAGCATAGATCATTTTTGTACAGAGAAGAAGGGTGACGGACATTGAAAGAGCTTAGCCAGGCTGAAAAAAAACCCCACGGAGCACGGGTTTTCAAATCAACCTCTCAGGCTTTTAAGCCGACCGACACAGACGGTGGAGCTTTCATGTGCGCTCATCTGCATTTACAGCAGCCAACAAGAACAGCGCCTCTCCGAGAAGACCTGTGATTGGTCAAAGCCATTCGGTTTAGAAACAAGTGGTGCAAGATAATTCGGGAACAGCAAAGCAGTTCATGCGTTCTTGGGGTTTACAATGTGCTGCATTGAGATTGAAGGGTTTGGTTTCTTGTTTTTCACTGTCAATATGCAAAAAAAAAAGTTTTTTTTTCAGTGTAAAAACAATGTTATGCATTCTGATGTTATATAACTTAATCAAACCTGCTTAGTCCATGTTAACTGTTTTAATATTTCATTAAAACAATTATTTACCAATGTTTAAACTGAAGATTTCTCTTGATCTTTGAGAGTGGTACACCAAAATCTGAAAATAGGTTGTCCCTCAAACACACACGGACTAAAAATCCCTCACGGCATTGTGGTGGCCCGCTGTGGTCAGTCAGAGACGCTAATAACCACTGTGTCTTGTTAGTGAGTTGTGCTTTACGCAGCGGTGGGCCCCGAACGCCCCCACTGCTAACCCAACTCTCCATTAAATCGCACCAATTACTCTAATCAGCGTTAAAATGTGGAGCGCTTCTTTGTAAAAATCGGCTAATTAAGACGCACGTGGCTGGTCATTTAGCACTGCTGAATCTGCTCCCCCCCTTAAAAAAATACAAAAAAAAACACAGAGAAGACCCTATTCAGGTGGGCAAAAAGATCCAGGCATCTTTAATCAGAAACTGCAAAGCTAGGGACAAGATATAAATAGAAAGTAATTCACTAAGGTTTTCATTGTTGAGCGCGTGTGTGTGTGTGTGTTTGTGTGTGTGTGTGAGACGGAGCTTCAGAGGTTAAGCTTCCTTTGTAGGCAGGGAACCTGTCAGTTCAAAGGCTTTGGCTCTCAAATAGAAATAGAGGAATAGAAAGGAGGCTCATATGCCATGCACTTTCACATTCAACATAAAGGTTACTCCAGGTATGAAGGGTTTTTTTTTTTTTTTTATATTTTTGTGGCATCAAGGGAAAAGTCTATAGGTGTGAGAGAAAGATTTTCTACACCACACTCGGCACCCACTGCTGTTTCTTTTTCTCTCCTCCACTCTCATCCTTTCAGTTTAGAAGCATTGAGAAGAAAATGTGACATCCACAGTGGCTTCAGGCTCTAATCATGCCTCCTTTGTAAGAAAGGAGACTCCAAACTTTCACGGTCCCTCTTTTCTTTGGTCTCTGTTACTCATCGCATTGGATGTGAATGATGAGATCAAAGGTGCAAAAATGTAACTGATCAAGCGTGGAGTCTCTCTCATCACCCCAGAGTGTAATTACAGTCTGGGTGAGTCACTTCTGTGTGGTTCAATAATGTCTGTCTGTGTGAGCATGTCTTCCTCGTAGTTGTTGCTTTTCTTTTTCTGTGTTTCAGAAACGAGTAAGTGTTTCTGCGCTGCCCCGAACCACCTGAGAATGTGCCAGATGTATTAAAGAACAAAAAAAAAAAAAAGAGGTGTTGGCCAGATGGGCAGAGAGCTGCGTTTTCTGTTTCATCCACACTTGTGTTAAATTTAGCCCTACGCCGGCACAACAGCAGCTGTTGTGATCTCAACTAGGTGAGGTGGAAGGGAGTAGATAGAGAAAGGGACAGGGATAATGTAAGAGGGTAAAAAAAAAGAAGGTGGTAAGTAGTTGAAGACAGAGAATTATGACAGGTGAGTTGAGAAATGATAAGAAAAAATAAATAAAATAGAAAAAAAAAGCAGAAAAGGTGGAGCAGAGATGTAGGCATGTCTTCCACCAGCCTCCCCATCTCCTGTCAGATGTGCTGGGGAACAGGCTGTAAAAAAAATGGGGTTCAGTGTGGTTGAGTGAGAGTGAAAGATGGGGGAGGACAACATCGGCTTGTCTAAACTCTCAGTGGTGCGCCGGGCTCAGCGCCTCTTCATCGCTGTCTATCACTTCTATTCCTGACATCTCAATGTCAGGGAGAATGGAAACTGACGCAGGAGCGCTGACAGCAGGAGAGGGGATCATGGGTGGAAGGCTGAGCCTCCAGATCATGTCAGGAGCTACTGAAAGGAACGATAGCAGATATATAGTGTGGAACTGGGTTTGAATGTGTGGATGACCGTGCAAAATCTGGGATGACTTTAGAATGGTTTATTCCATGTGTGTGTGTGTGTCAGTGTTTGAGCATCCTCGCTGCATCCATGGAAACACCAACCTGCTCTACCCAGACACCCGATCCCTCCTCAGGAGCCCAGAGGATCATGGTTTTGTCCATAGATGCTGAAAGTAAACTGAGTGGCTGTTGCAGCTTGCCATCTGCAGGGGGAGACAAAGCAGTATTAAGATACATATAAAAGATAAAATTACTTTTTAAAAAATCATTCAAATTTTGGAAAAATAATAATACATAAATATTATCTTTTTCAATTGGAGATGTGCTGCATAATCTAAATGTGGAGTGGAAAAATGGGGCATTGAATCAAGATTTAATGAGCTTTTAAAGCCATTAAGTCCGTAACTTCAGGTCTCCCCACTTTATTCCATCTCTTTTTGCCTTTCTGCTAGCGATAAAAGAGAAAGACACTAAATGACTCCGAGCCTTTTGATCAACAGAAATCAATGTTTTCCTCTGTAAAAGTCAAACTAATGGACATTTTGAGACATTATATGTTCTGATTCAAAAAGAAAAGGCTTGATTGTCTTATTTTTCACAAGCACGGTGCAGATTATATAAAAGACCTGCTGGCGATTTCGCAATTTCTTAGACTGTCTTCAAGCGAGCACCATTAGCAACTGATCATCTCACTAGATTTAGATTAAAGCACCTTTATAGACAGAAGGCTGCCAGTGTACTCCATAAACCCAGTTCTCGTGGCCTGCCAGGACCGTTTCAAGGGACACAGCAAAGATTGAGGACACTCCTGCAGCTAAAACATAAAAGCCAAATGACAAGGGTTAAATTATGCATTGTCCAATTAACCAGCAAAAAAGGGATGATGCAATCAGAAAAGAATTAGTTAAACTTATGTATGTTTGTCTAGCACAGATAAAGATAAATAAACATGCTTACAGTTTATAAAAGGCTGTCTCCCCTCTTCATTTAGTTAATTAACACTTTTTTTTTTACAATCATACCTGGCTGGAGCACTCACCTCTATCCTTCACTTCAAAAATGTCCTCTTTCATTCTGATGACGGTGTGATCGTCCTCTGTGCAGGCATCTGTGCCAGACTTGGCACAAAGCCTCCACATTCTGATGAGAGAGTCCTGGGAGCAGCTGGCTAATAACAGCTCCCCACCTGAAAGAGCCAGAGAGATAACCTGAAAAACCTTCACCGTGGAGGTTATCGTTAAGATAGTATTTTTTGTATTCATGGCACATGTTGCACGGTGTCTCTTTTATTTATCAGTTCCACAGGTAGTTGTTCTTGTTAAATATTTTTATAGAACTATGGTTATGAATACCTCCCTCCACTTACGCGTTTTACTCTATTGCTAAAAACTCGTCAGCATTTGCTCGCTTATCTTGCACCGACTCGTGTCTCGACCTTTTATTAGATAATAAACACACATTCCACATTCCAGCTCACCGTAGGCGTTTACAACTGAGCAGTTTCAACACAACCACTTTTTTGGTTGATCCAAAAAAAAAAAAATTACTGCAAAAATAACAAAACAGCTATTTTACATAAAACTTCAGATATGTAACGTGTCTGGAAAAACATTGCAGCATTCAGGTTACAGCGGAGCTGCTGATTACATCGGCACATTTTAGGCCAAGTTTGGTCATTCCCAGAGGAGCCCTTTAAATTTAGCTGGTTGATAATAACCAGTACAGCTTCAGCTAGCATGTCCGTAAACACTCAGTTCCTGTTTCATCTTTGATCTGTTAGAATTACAATCAACACTGTGACAGGGTGCCTCCCGACTGTGATGTAGCCAGTTAGACAGCAGGAGTACAGGCCAAATATACAGAGACAGGTGGTAAACAAACCACATGCAATTATTCCTGAGTGTCCCTGTCTTTCACATTATCCCTGCCAATTCAGCTCAGTGGCCACTGGTCCAGTTTTCTCTGCCAAAATCAGGAGACATAAATACCCCATTGTTGCTGCCCCATAGGGCTCTTTAAGTCTTAAGAGAGGGTAGAATATCGTGTCAATCATAGTGTAGTGACACTTTATGCAACAAGGATTTGCTTTGGTTTTTCCCTAAAGCGGTCTAAGCCGCTTCTATTGCTGACTGTTAAAATAATGTTCATGCATTACTAATTTACAACTTGACAATGTTTCATTATATCACATTTTAAACAGCTCATTATCTTAGTGTGAAGTGTTTTGAGGAAGCGGACAGACCTATTACTGGTTCCATATTGTGCAGATGTGCATTAAGCAGGCACAAAGTATATTAAAACTGGGATAAAACTTTATATCTGTCATTTTCCATCCAGCCAGTTATTTAAAAATTATTTTCTTAAGCTACGGTTGCATTGTAACTCCTCATATAGACCAATCTCTGTCTGTTTCTTTGCTAACTTGTAGCTTGGCCAGATGAAGTGGTTTATGGACAGCTAAAAAGATACAGGCGGGAAGGGAGGGAGGGGGGGGGGGAGGGGGCAGGTTATGGTCATTTAAATAAATGACTGCAAGCTTTACAGATTATCCATTTGCCTCAGTATCACACTAATAATAATAATAATAATAATAATAATA
>JBAMIG010000018.1:9929497-9940096 GCA_037177335.1 Kiunga ballochi | reverse complement strand
CTTTCGGTCACAACCCAAAGCTCATGACCATAGGTGAGGATGGGGACATAGAGCGACCGGTAAATCGAGAGCTTTGTTATCCCATAGTGTTAATTTTGTAACCAAGCTATGGTGTTCTTGTTTTTTTCTGGGTTATGTTGTTTTGTTGGTTAATTAACCTTTTAAATGAAACCATGTAGCCAGTCATTAATGTGCTGCCTCATTCCCCTTGCAGATTTGGGGTTGTAACACAATTCATATCTGCTTGCCACCATCTGCTGCATTTTGTTATATGAAATATTACTCACCCCTTGTCATCCAATGACTGCGCTTGTAAAGTTATAAATAGCTTTTAGGGCCACTTAAGGATGCAGAGATTTCGGAAATAGTGTATTTGGGACTAAGACATAGACATTGGGGCATTTATGCTACTATTTGTTACATTTCAAACTACAAACAAATAAAACAAATAATAAAAGCTGCACACAAATGACATTAGTGTGACATCTTGTTGTTTTTGATAAACACTGCATTTATTACACTTTTACATCATATAATATGTGTGGTCCCAGATGGGGGTGTGCCCTCATGTCTTTTATAACTTACATCTGAGATTTAGTGACTGTTGTTTCGTTTGCCACTGAAGCAGGTGTGTTGCCAACTTTCTAACGAGTTGTGTTGACTAAGTGCCAATTTATTTAGTTAACTGCATTTATTAATTTGTAATTAAAAATAAATCAAACAAACACAACTTATATGGCATCCATAACAGGGAAAAAGCCCTTTGTTTCCCCAAAAGAGCCTCATAACATAGTAGATTACTAGAAACCACACAGCTTTTAAGGGCTCTTAGACTAATCAAAGGTTGTCTAACTAGTCACACAAGATGTATTAAGTTAAAGACGAAGACATGTTTCTCTGAGAACTTCATACTAACTGAGGATTCTGATTTGGGGTTGCAATATTTCCTCTGGGACTGAACCGTTTGCAGGCACTGATTAATCTATTAATTCTACATTTTGAAGATATTGTGAGGCCACCTGTTAAAAAAAAACATGAAACATAATGAAATGGTCCATTCTACATGACAACAAACACAAACCAGCAATAAAAGAGGAAAAGAGAGTGAGCTACAGAATAGCTGAAGGAAAAAAAAAGATGTGGATCCCGTTAGGGTTTCAAGTTAACATCACATGAAATAAAAATCACCAAAAAGGCAACTGAAGGAATTCTCCTTGAAAGAATTGTCTGTTTTCTACATACGCCAGAGACTTTATTTTAAGTAAAGGTGACCAAAAAGAAATCTGTTTGCTAAAAGACAACAGTAGGTTTTGAGGACAAGATGTTCTTTTTTGCATGCCGGATTTCTTTCAGAGAATAAAAAGTTTGTTAGTTCACACATGTTTTTAAAAACATTGTAGCCTTTATTGTGGAGACCTCTTTGTTCAAGGCTTATCCCATACTGTTCACACAGGTCCAGCTGAAATGATTATTGGATTTACCCTGAATGCTTCTAATCAGATTTTTTAGTAAGCTATTCAAAAAATCTCAGTGGGAGATCATTTTCTGTTTGTGTGAACACAAGGAATTCAAACAAACCTGTGTTCCAACTTTTCTCACACAACAGTGGTTACCCTATTAAAATGCATGTCAGTTTTCTTTGCAGTTTGGCCACTTTCATTTAGAAATACAATAGAAGTTATACTGTATATCCTTACTTGGAACCAATGAAGTCATAATTTTCCCCTTTTGGAGCTTCGGATCAAGCAAACAAATGCCTTCCCCTTGTAAACTAAAGGTAATAGTTTACAACTCTGGATGCAGACCATTCCAGCAGCTTAGTTTGGGTCAGTGCAGCCCAGGTTGTTTGGGGTATTTGTGTTGGCTACTGAAAAGAATGCAAAGGGATCATAAATGAAGATCTCTGCATTATGCATTTTATTACTCAAACTTCACCTGTAATATACGATCTTAAATATGCTGCCATGGAGGGCCCATCAGATCTCATTTTAAATGTCAAATAAATGACATATAATGTCTATAAGCGGATGTAAGTCGGTTTAATACCTATATCAACACCTGCTTTGAATTACGAAACTGCATATTTTAATAAAATAAATATAAACAGTCACTGTGATCACTATGCACTATCTTCGCTTTAGCAGCCAGCAGTGCAAGCCCGCGAGCGCCGTGTCGTTTGTGGGCGCGTGCGTGTGTGAGTGGTTGCCCACAGTGTGCTGCAGTCCGCTCCCATGCCCTTATGGCGTAGTTGAGCAAACTACATGGACATTAGCGGGCGCAGCGGCGCAACCACGGAGCCGGAGAGGATTAAAAACAGCGTGCTTGTTGAGGAGAGCCACTCGATTAACGCCTGTGTAAGCGAGTGTCAAATCCCGGCCGGCGTGTTATCACGAGCCCGTTGCACCAGCTTGCAGCTGCGAAACAGCACAGAAAGAGCTTTTTGGGAAACTCAGAGGCGCATCGTGATTGTGTGTCAGCCTCGGCGGGAATGGCTTCATCTCCGTGCGGCAATAGTAACTTTGATTCCGGCCTGGAAATCAAAACTCGCTCGGTGGAGCAGACGCTTATTCCTTTAGTTTCACAGGTGAGTTTCTCGTAACCATAAAAACATGATGTTATATCTTTATGTGGAAAAGTATTTGAACTTTTTGGCTTCACAGCTGTGTGTTGGGACACGAGGCTAACTAACTAGTGTGTTTACCTGTTTGTGGACTAACTGCATGTTCCCTTCTCGTGCTGCGTTTAAAGACCCGCGTTTAAAGAACTGGAAGAGTTACGGCATTCTTAATACACTCGCAGTGTTTCTGTTTATAACACCAATACACTGATTAGAAATACTATTATACTAGATTATCAAAAGTTTAAGCTTGTAAAACGTCCACAGAGATTAAAGTGATACGTAAGAGAGGGTATATGTTGTTATCAGGTGGCGAATTTATTAGCCTCGCAGACGCAGCGATGGAAAAACAACTATTTTAGTTCTGAGAGGATCAAAAACCTTCACGGGAGTCCCCACACTGCCTGCTTCGGGCCATAAAAGTTTTCCCAGAAGTTGCCAGTCTCAAACTACGCTGTGACTTCCATTTCTCTAATGGGCCACTTTGAGGCACGTGCTTTGTTTTGCAATAAACACAAGAAAATGAAAGCACCACTTAGGGCCACTGCACTCTTTCAGCAGCTCTGCTGCAGTCCTTTCCCCTAAAGTACATTAGGTGAGCGTATTTATCACGTTATTACAGCTACAAAGTAGGGCACAAACTTTTAAGCAGTTTTGTGACACACAATAAGACGTATAGTCATTTTTTTGGTGATTGGTTTGATTTTTATGGGCAGTAGGGGAAGCTTTTCCCATTTTTTTTAAAGCTTCTGTTACATAAATAGGTAAGTGAATTGTGTCCCTCACTGGGACATAACCATGTGACTAATGCTTATAGAGTGCTGTACATGTTTATCTGTTTTCACTGAGACAGTGGAAGAGACAGGCACCTCACTGTCGGGTTAACAGAGTGGGACAAGGATGGGTATGTGGGGCATGCGGTGTCCATGACACTGCCCCCCTCTCCCTCCCCTGTGAGCTCTGACAACCAGCTTCCTCTCCCTTTGCACTGGCTCATTTAAAAGATAAGGTCATCCTGCACTGAATGAATGGGTGAGTTATCAGGAAAGTACATCTGTTAGAGGTATGGAGGGTGTTCTTTTAGTTTTCCAGTCATTCGTGAGGACATCAGAAAGGAAGCACAGAAGTTTGGCACTTAGAAATCCACGGTAAACCATGCAATAGGTATTTATGTGAAAACTGATGCAATATTATGGAAAATGGGAGTCTTTTGCAAACTTGTGAAAAGCTTTATCCTGCTGAGAAAAGGCTGGCTCCAGCGTATGACATCAAAGAATGTGTTGAAGGCTGTAACAGCATTCAGAACATCATAGTCCACCGATGAATAGTGAGGCTCAAGGACAATGTTTCCTAATTTTATTTATTTATTTATTTTTCTCACTGTGAGACATATCCCCATAGCAACAGAGCCGTGTAACGCTGAAAGAAACCATGTCTCTGGAGACCGTCATCTGTAAATTGTAAGCTATTGTTGCTGTTATGAGGTTAAATGGGGCAGGGCATTAGGTCCACTGTTTGTGGTGAAGGAAAAAAAGTTTCAACCAGTAAAAGATGAATGAATAAATAAAATAATATACTTCCATGACTGTAAAATTAATATTGTTTCATCATAGACACCTGAGCTGTTAGATGAGTGTTGCCTAAAGAAGGGGAGACATACATCAGCAAATACAGTGACAGCTTTAAGGGCAAGATTTGTGTGGAGCCTATTTTAGAGTCCATATTTTGTTTGTCCCACTTGTCCCACTACCATAGAATACGAAACTGAAACATTTTAGCCGACAAGGAGAACCAACACCACGAGTAGATGTAAACGGATCACTTTAGAAGTCACAGAAATGGAGCTATTCATCAATACTAATAAATAATGAGGCTTTTCTTACAATAAATCCAATATTCTGGCATCTAAAGCTTGTAGATCAGTTAAACGTGAACCAAGAACACAAACATATTGATCCGTTGTTGCTCAATATGAAAAAGTAGCTTGCTTTCTCATTAAATATAAGGAATAGTTCCCGCTTTCATTGCGTTTGCAGATTTACCCGAGTCTCGCCATAGATCTGTAGCCTCTTTGTAATAAGAGACGGATGCTTAAACAAGCTGAAATAATACAATTACAGCCCTAAAAGTGTTTATGGTAACTTAATCAGGATGCTTATGTGGCATTTCAGAGAATTGGTATTGTCTGACATCGCTTTTAATTGAATTAGTAGATATAATTACAACACTAGCTGCGTGCAGAGCTGTGTAGCTTTTTCTTTGTTTAGCTTGTGTGCATGTGCTCACACGTTGTGTGGGTCATTAGATAACTATCAAGGAGGAAATTAAAAAGCAGTGTCAGTACGAAAATCCAATGTTTGCTAAGGTGTAATGTTGTGCACTCCCCCCTTCCTCCCCTCTTCACTCCTTGTCTTGTCATGGCATTGATATCCTCAGGCTTCTGTTATCAGCTTCACTCCCACCAGCCTGTGATTATAGGCCTGGGCGTCTCCATTCTTGCACCACTAAACACACACATACCAGAGATCTACATGGACAGGACCCTACCCACGTCTCTTTTTTTTTCATGTCTATATGATTACCTGTCGTACTGATGGTTTGTGTGTGTGTGTGCATTTCGGTTTCGGAGGCGGGATCTGCGTGTAAACTTCACGGCCAGTGTTGTAGCTGCTCTGCCGTTTTTCCAATCCCACGTTTTAATGCATCGTGAGTCCTGTTCTCATTAGGGACCACCTGGGTGCTGATCTCCCCCTTCAAACTTTTATCAAAACAAAGTGTTTTTTTTTCTCCATTTCAATTATTACAATTTTTTTTCCGATCTATTAATTAAGGAGTCACCTGCATAGCTGATAATACAGATGAATTGAACTGAACGGTGGTCAGAAATATAATGGGCGTCATGCAGGGAGGAAGGAAACAAAGTGAACATGTCTGCAGTTGTGTGTGTGTCCCTCCTGTGATGTGGTTGATAACTAGCTGGGAGGCAATTAGAAATAATCAGGCTTCTTTTCCTTGAGATCTGACCCCCGTGTTTGAAGTGAGCGCTAGTTAAATAAGTGGCTTTTATAATTGAGGTTTGTTTCTCTGTTAAAACACTGTAGCTCCGTCCCCATGCAGACACGGTGGTCCCCACTGGAGAGGTATAAAGGTGTTGTTCTTGGGGAGGTATGTGAGAGAACGAATAGGAGCTCGAGAATAATATCTCAGGCTTTGATCACTTCGGTGCACATTAAGCACTTGTGGCACCTTCGCCTTGTGATTACATAGCTCTGCTGTCTCAATCATTTTTTCTTTAGGACTGAGCCGTGAGATTTTTCTGCTATAATTAGGCCAGGAAAATCCGTTCTCTGTCCAAGTTTGTTAGCATCGACTTTGTCATGCTTCCAGGGTTTCTGTGGTGCTTGCAGGTTTTGCTTTCTGATGTGCTAAGAGAAGATGGAGGGTAAAAAAGTCTTTCTGTGTTCTTTTTATTCCCACAAACAGGATTAAAATGGCATGTTTATTACCCAAACAAAAGCTCAGTGGCTTGTTGTAGCATGTGATTGGTTCAGAGCTTCATCATTATGCCAGATTTCCACATTTAACCGAATGCAGAAAAAAAAACACTCCGTAAACATACATCTCATATTTAACAACCTTATAAATAGTAGTTTTATTAAGGTATTATTTCCCCTCTTAATGTTTTTGGCCCTTTGCAAAGTGGTATTATTAACACCCAGGTAGTAAAGCTGCATTTTATATAAAGACAGAGGCAGAACCATTGCATGAGCTATAACAGATTCTCTTCTGTATGATGATAATGAAGACAAATGAGTCCCGGGCATGAAACCACATGAGGATTACAGTGTGCGCGCACACACACACACACACACACCCTGATGTGTGTATTAAAATGTATAGAGGGAATAATGTGTGGTGTTCCCCATTAGGTTTTTATCATACTTCATATCTGCTTGTACAGAGTGATTGTTTGTTGATAGTTGATGGAATTAAATTGATTTTTTTTGTTCGTGTTTGTAACTTGTTAGCCTTCAAGGTTTTTAAGCTTTGACCAAAACAACAGTGTGTCTGTTAAATGCAGGTTGTTTTTATGCCATGATTAGCAGAAAACAGTGAGGAATAGTTGACATGCATGTTTGCTGTGTGACCCTGCCAAGAATGCAATTTGCAAACTAGCACTCGCATGCAGTAGAGTGCAAAAGTCATGGGCTATTCATTATTTTCATATACTTTTGTTTTGGAGCAAAGTTGGTGCAATGGATTTCCAAAACTTGTATAAAAAGCAAAAATGTATGTTTTACTGGTCTAACAAAGCAGGAAAGAAAGTTTAGTATGACTGTTTTTATCCTCCACAGTCTAAATTTTCTCATAGTTTTTTAAACATATTTTTTAAAGCAGGAAAGGTTTTTCAGGCTTCTTAAGATATAAAAACTAGTCTGTGGTGGTTAGCTGCTTTTTTCACTCTGTTCTTTGTCAGAGTAATCCCACACCTCTTTAATAACGTAGATGTCTGTTCTCTGTGGAGGATTCATCACTCCATAAGACGTGCTGCAAATGATTTGCAGTCCAGTTCTTCTTGAGTCATTTGGAATAGCCCTGCTTTTTATCCACACTTGCCTTCCTTCAAAGAGAGTTCCTGACAGCAATTTTTCCATAGAAACCATCTCTGCAGAAGCCACGTTGAAGAGCAGATGACTCAACTAAAAGACAAAATGCATCTCTCACATCCTGTGACAAGTTTTTACTGGATTCTTTTCCTTAAGAACATCTATTTCCAGATAATGTTCACCTGCTATAAATCTTTTTTTAAGCCTGCTGCTTCTTCTTTTTCTGTCCTCCATTAGTCTAATTTCTTCCAATTTCTTTCTGGACACACTACCCAGCAAGCTGGGAAATATTTTCAACAAAATCTCTGGGAACCTTTGTTGGTGCAAGAAAAAAGCAAGTTTATGCCCATCAAATGATATAACTCTTAGCATTTTTTGGAAATACAACAGACATATTAATGGATGACATTTCTTTTTAGCAGGCTGCATGTAACATCTTGCCTAAACAAACAGGTTAAAATTGACATTTGCTAAGTATTTTGTTATACATTAACAAAAAACTAGTTTACTGCTTGTTTTATGGTCTTGTTTGAACTAAAAATGATGCAGAAGTTGATGTAAGGCAGCCTTTCTCAAAGTGTAGTTCCCAGACCACTAGTGGTCCACGAGCGCCCCCTGGTGGTCTGCAAGGTGAACAACATAACCATCCTAAATACATGTGAATTAACTGGAGACGTTGTCACACTCACACACCAAACCCATCTTATATTCAAATAACTATGGAGCAGTGGCTTAGGACAGGGTCACTTAAAAGAAGAAAAATTAAAACAACAGAAATTTTACAGTAAAAATATTATAAAAGCTGCGTTTAATGTTGTAAACTAGTGAATAGTTTCTATTAGCATGATGTTTTTGGGCTCTTTAGAGTCAGGTGGTCTGTGACTTTTTGTTGCAAAGGTTAAATGGTCTTTGGACTGAAAAAGTTTGAGAAACACTTGTGTGAGGTGATGAAAAAATAAGAAAATAAATATGGTTTTAATAAATGGTAAGGTGGTAAGGAGGCAGAGAAGTAGCCCAGGACCTGCTAAAAAGGCTGTGGCTAAATGTACTACCTCTGTACAGTAAAAGCTTCTATGTAACACTTTACTAAGTGTTTCGCATTCCCATTTTAGCAAACAAATGAATGCATTTTTCCTCTTTTCAGCCATACTCTGATGAAAATAATGAGGCTATTTTAAATTTCAGGAGCTTAAATCCAACCACAGTAGGCTACTACTGACTGGGAGACGTCTAACCCATAACCTGAGTTGCCATTGCTTTTAGGTGTGAACAGGATCTTAGTAGGTAGAGCGTGCGGCATGGTATTTTGTTGCAGCAGCATCTCTCCAGCACTCATCGCCTACTCCTTGTTTCAACTCAGTTATGAATTACAACAGCCCTGACTCATATCATTAATTAAATGCTGGTTTGAGGCAAGCCCTTGACCATTAATTGACAGTAAACACAGTCAACAATTCGGCTTTGTCAAACTGAAATAAGATGTTATTCCATGCAGCTCCCCCGGTTGTTAGGAAACTAGTCAGATCAGTCAGCCAGCTTTGTCATTTCAGAGACTGCATCTTATCTCCTGTAGATAAGATCACCTTCAGTCTAACATACATGCTTTCCTTTCATCTGCGCCGACCTACCACACGCAGATGCTGCACGCGTATCAATCTGGCTGTCGACACAAACACGCTTGAGGAAACTTAAATGACCAACATTTGACCCTTGTCAAGCGCTCTCGTATCCTACACACTATTGCTGTCATGGGAGTCATTACAGAGCACCGTTCTCTTTTAGTGCCTCTAAAAGGCTCCGTCTCATATGTCCATCTATCAACCTCTGCCGAGTTTCTGTATAGATTTTTATGTGAAGGGGATTTTTTTTTCTGTTTGTGCGCTTACACATCCGAAGCATAACAGCCTCTGGGGAAGCAGACACCTACACAAAACAGTGTTAATGGTTAAAAAAATACCTGTTTGGGTAATATGATGCTGCAAAAGCTACTTTAAGTATTTTCAATGAAAGAATATGCTTATGATTAAAACCTATAGTTTAATGTGAAGCTTGGTTAAGTATTGATTAAACAGGGGCATTAACTTTTCTCAAAGTGCTTCCTGATACAGAAACAAGCTGTTTGCTGGTTGACCTCATCTAACTGTCTTTTGTCCTCATTTTTATTGACCGAAGCTCAGCGTTTTTGTTTGTATTAGTTGAGTGCCTGACAATTGCCAGCCTGTATTTACATATGTTGTTGGTTTATGATGAGGAGACAACTCGTAAGTGTGAGTACATAGAGGGAGCTCTCTTATCAGCGAGACAGTGCCTAATGTAGCGTGATGTTTTATGTTGTACAGCCTTACTGGAGTGAAACAGATGAATAAACACACACTAGAAGCATAGACTAGGTTATAATTATTCACATGACTCATGCAGGGACCATCTTTAATCTCAAGACAAATAGAACTAGTTGTTTAGTTGCTTTACTGTAGAAAAACATCATTCAATAAAGTTTTATGAGCAGACCTGTATGCACTTCTGCACAGCCTTCTCTTTAAAACACTACACAGAGAGTTTAAGCTACAAGAAACATGAAATGTTACTCATGCTGTCAGGACAAACGAGGTGCATGAGTGACACAGGTCACTTGCTATAATATTACAGGCATGCATTCTCCCTTCTGTCTGTTTTATTTGTTATGTATTTGCAGTAATAAAACATGGGATAGCATTGAAACCTGCTTCCTGGAACACAATGGATAAACATGTCTCTTTATCGGGGACCTGTGTTGTCAGCTCAGTGATCGTTCTGTTACTGGGAACATCGACCAGAATGGTTTGTCCTGCTGGAGATTTGTGCACAAAAGTCGCACATTTACATTTTGTAGCATTGTCAGACCAGAAAAAGCCACTTCTGACTGAACATGCACCTCTCTGCACATCTTACAGCTTTTTTTCTATTTAACTTCTTCTTACAAAATGTCATTTTCAATGTTTTGATATATTTTTTAAGTCTTTTCATTTATACAAAAGATCGGCTAAATTAAATAATCCCAAATCCTAGTTATTCTCTAATAAAATAAAGACATTCCACTTCAGCAGCATGGGAGCTCCCCTACATATCATTACGTTTGATAAAACAGTTGACTGGGTTCACTTTTTAAGAAAACGCCTCCAAGAGACGGGAACTAAAAGGAAATATTTCAGAGTAAGAAGCAGGGAATAAAAGGTTTCCTTTTTTAACATAAATGGTTTTGAACATTTGCATAGATCACAAAAATATTTTATTCTTTTAAATAAACACAAGTTTATTAAATGAAGTTTCTGTACCTTTCACATGAAAGCTTTGCATCAGATAGTCATGTTGTATTGGATGAAGTAAGAAAACTATTTG
>JBAMIG010000018.1:9888760-9902982 GCA_037177335.1 Kiunga ballochi | reverse complement strand
ATATTTTAAAAAGTTATATCCAGAAATAATAATGAGGTTAATATTTACTACAATTTACTGTTTGGCCACTGCTTTGCATCAAACAATATGCAGAAACATCCCAGATGCTACACGTGTTTTAGTTGTTTTGTGTATTTTAAAAAAGCAACTTCTTTCACCAAACACTTCTAATATGATGATAAATATGTATCATATATATATAATATATATATATTTTGTTATTAGAAAGCCTGACTTAGGACTTTCCTTTTCCCACTTAAGTCACAGGGTTTATGCAGCATTCTGAGAAAAGCCTCAAAGTTTTGACCAGTTAGTAGAGCTGGCACTGTCGGATGCAATCAGTTCATCAGTGCGTTCTTTAAAAGACCAGCCAAACCAAACAGACAGCCGAGCCAAGTGACCTGATAGCGACCTACCCCTCCGACCCCCGAAGCCCCTTTCAGACCTCTTTCCTTTTCTGAAATGCATCTTCCTGCATGATTTTGTTATTTTCTTTTATGAATGGAATTAAGATTTGTGTACGTGTTGGGTTGATGGGTTTGGTTGAATATTTCTGTAGGAAGATTGCCATGAAGTAGCTTTGCTATTTTCACAAACTGTGTGTATGTGTGTGTGTGATTGGATCTGTTTTCCACACTAAAAATGGTTCCTGGGCAAAGCACCCCAGCTGTGTTTAGGGTCAGGTTGGCATGGCTATCGTATCACAATGCTCAATATAGTAACGCTGTTTGTCCTCTTGTTAATTTTGGTCTGTACACCCAGAGGTGAAGTGATAAATTGGCAGAGCATTATGCAATGTTTGTCTGGACTAAAATAGTCTTTCCACCCTACGGTTTTTACACCAAAAAGATGCACAAGCGGAGTTTATAACGTGCTAGCATAGCTGTCAGAGCAGAGTACATCCCAATCTCGTCCTGTCTAAGACTGTGTCGTCCACAAAATGATAAGTGGTGCATTAAAAGAAAATGCTGCATTATAGTTTGACTAACTAAAAAGGCCTTTATGTTGACTCATGGATTCATCCTTCCATATTCTGCCTCCTGTCAAAGTCCTGATCTTAGAGGGCCTAAAATTGTTTCTGCCCATCCATTTCATGCAGATCTCTGTGCGGATCCCGAGGCGCTACCAGACAAGATGGAATCTATGAATCTTCCAGCATAAGATTATTTTTACTTCAGCTGCTCGGAAAGGACTCTATTAATAGCTTCTTCAAACTGAATTTAAGCGTCCACCGAAGCTGCATTCCCTCATACTTCTGAAGTCACGTATGCTGACGGATGTTACCCCCTAATCTGATTCACACTCCTCATAACAGAGTTAGCATTCGGAAAATTGTCGTGACTGGATATAGCAAAAGTGGCACTGGATTCCTTAAATCAAGTAAAATGAGTAGTATGAACAGGATTTCCAGTTTGGTTACTTATAAAGATGGACATCATTTCATCATGAATTTTGCGTGCAGCTCCCAGTCAGGAGCACTTTACATTAAATAAAGCATAAATTCTTCTGAACAAACAAAGCAAAAGGGTGCATATCAGCACACGGACTGTCCAAGAGCACAGCTATAGTAATGAACAGTTAAAAAGTTTCTATCTATTTCTATCTTTGATCCCTGTGAGCCCAATTTTGTAGGAGCAGCAGTGAGGGCTGTCAAGTTCCTCTGTACCACAAATTATTATTGGGCTCAACTGCACTGCAGCTCACATCCTAGTACCATTTAAGTTGGTCCTAAATGAACCGAAATAAAACCGCGTAACCTGGAGGAAGAGAAAAACAAATACACACAATATGTCAGGATATAGATCTTTATTTAGTCAGATTGCTATTGATTACCTCAAACTGGACCCTAACTGTATATCCTTTCATGCAGGCGATGCCATAGCCCAGCTGACAGATGTAGGATCGCCTGTGCTGTCCCAGCCTGACGAACGTGCCACAGTTTTCAGTGACAGGACAGGCATGGTGAAGGCTGCCCGTTTGCTCCTCTCCTCTGTCACTAAAGTACTGGTCCTTGCTGACCGCATCGTCATCAAACAGATTATTTCATCACGCAACAAGGTGAGGCGTTACAAACAGTGTGTGCTGTACTTTGTACCATGTGCATTAGCTCTCTTCCACACATACTAGTCCAAATCTTTTATGTCCTAACAGATAAGCACTGGCCATCTGACAGGAGTACTCTGGTTGTAATTAAAGGAAAGCAGCACTTTCAGAGAGAACACAAAGACACAACCAGAGACTGTCTCTGCTCTGGTTCATACCTGGCTAAGCTCTTAGCCAGATAGTGTGAACCGGATGTAGCTTCCAGCCAAGAATAGAAACGGGAGACCTAATCATGACTATTGAGCCTTGTTTGGATAGACAGTCGACAGCCCCCTGCTCTCCATTACTGGCAAACACAATTAGACCTCTTCCTCTTCTTTGTACAGCACAAATAAAAGCTGTTGTGTTAGTGCTGCCAGCTATCTTATCCTCAGCAGCAGCTAAATTTGCAGCAACATAGAGTATTATTAACTGCAATGCAACTTAAAGTCTGCTTAATATTAGGATGCCAAATAACATGTAAAATAAAACAATTGATGCTGCAAGATGAACTCATGACGCAACATGGCAAAAATCCAACCAAAGCATTTGCACATCACCGGTCTGCGAGCTTTTATTGACTTTTTTGTTTATTCCGTGGATGTAAGCTCGTCCATTGTTCTGTTCTTCTCTGCAGGTTCTGATAACCCTCGACCACCTGGAAAGAGTCAGCACTTTCCAGGAATTTGTTCAGATTTTCAGCCAGTTTGGCAACGAGATGGTGGAGTTTGCTCACCTCACAGGAGACAGACAGAACGTGAGTGGCATTTGTAGAAACACCCTGCCGTTAAAAGGAAACGCTGCAAATGCAAGCTGTGAACTCTTTTTGGCCAAAACTGGAGAATATTTAGCTAATTCATGCAGATGCTGTTTATGAATAAACAGTGTAGTGAAGTTTTTTAAATTAGACTCTGAGACCTCCAGTGATTTTCACCATGAACTTAATAGAAATTCAGAGCATAGCAGGAAACCAAGCACCTGAAATGAACACGTCCTGAAAAAACTCATTATTAAATGATCGGTTTCAGTCATGTTGCCTTACGTCTCTTTTTTATAAGTATCTATTTGTTTCAGTAACGCTATAAAAGAAACGCACAGGTCGGCTATGACTCATCGTGTTGACGTCACGATGCTAATTTGATAACTATTCCCTCAGCTATCCATTCTCCCTGCATTGTGGCAGCCGGATTGCAGCAAAATTGTCAAAATTAAACAAAGAAAAAAGAAGAAACACACAACTTTTGGGTTGATTCTAACTTTGCTCCGGCAAAGACTGATAATCCCACTTTGATGCATACATTCAGTCTCTGCAGCTAAAGCGCTACGCCTGCAGGAGTTGGTGTGAAGTCCAGGCGTTGTGATATTTATTCAAACAGGGGGAGGAGGTCGACCATTTCTGCGTCTTAAGTTTCATCGTTTTGACAAACACATCACGTCTATCTCCATCGCTCCTCACTGCAGCTGATTCTCCATCTCTCCTTATTATTTAAATATTTATTTTGTTGTTGTTTTGCACTCCCATGCACATACGTTTACATATATACATCTATTATTTTAGAAACGCTACCATCTTTATCTATTGAAAGCACAGAGACGAAAATAATGACAGATAATCACATCGTATTTGTGATCTACAGCAAAGTGCCTGAAGACAAGTTGTTCCAGTTGCCTTTTCTTTTCTGCATATTTAAAGTGCATATCTTTGTGGAAAACCCATAAGGTCATGTAAAAAGGATATCCTATTCTGCTTTCTGTTAGTTTTTTGTTTCATTTGTGTATTTTGTTAGATGACCCAAGTACTATTTTTTCTGGTTGTGTGTCTAAACTATTTTTATACTTAACATCTCTGAGACACCATGGCATATGTAGGAAGTAGTAGCTTAAGATGTCAGATATAGTTGCTATGTGTGTGAATGTTTGTGCTTTAGGATTTGAAGGATGAGAAGAAGAAAGCCAGGATGGCAGCTGCCAGAGCGGTGCTGGAGAAATGCACCATGATGCTCCTCACAGCCTCCAAGGTAAAATACTGTTGTGCCAGTGCTCCACTTCCAGGGTTATGGATCAGACTCAGATTAAACATTTAATGCTGTCTAAGGTTGTTTTTCAGTTTAAGGCTCCTGACATGTCTGGATCAATGTTAGTACGTCACTGAAACGCAGGCTGTCATAAAGGAAAATAGGGGAAAATACAATAAAAAGCATGAATAAACTGCAATAAGAAGAAGCTGCAACTAGCTTTGACATTTCACATTGAATTCCCTCCACAGACTTGCCTGAGGCACCCAGATTGTGAGTCAGCGAGGATCAACAAAGACGCAGTGTTCCACCGAATGCGCTGTGCCCTGGAGCAGGTCATCGAGATAGTGACTGAGGCACGGAGCTGCGGAGAGAACAACATCCTTCCTGCTAGCATCTACAACGGCATCAAAGACTTTAAAGTAGGTTCATTCAGCAGACTCGATACATTTAGTGGCAAATGTAGGATGCTCTTCTGATGAGTTGCCCCATAACATTATGATGCATCATCATAAAAAACCCTCAACTGTTTGTAAATCACAAACCTTTTGACTCAGATGAATAAGATGGACAGTTGTGTCTAGCAGAAATTCTCAAATTAGTTATAATATGGTGTTAGTGCTAAATGTGGTTGCAGCTTCAGATGTGACTCAGTCAGCATACATTGCTTCTCATCTTGATAATGGCGTGACTCACCATTAAATCTGCATCATTCTTACTAAGCTACTGTGTATGCTGGCAGATGAGAGAAAAGAAGCCTTGTAAAAACACTCCTCCTCCACTGGGAGAAAAAGGAGAAAGTATTTTAAAAGCTCTAATGAGATGATTGTTGCTTTTAATAAATGGCTCACCAGGTTAATGCAACACAGTCTGGCTGCAGAGCTCCAGTGGGTGGACAGTTCCAGTGCAGGCTGCACTCTCGGGCCACCTTCACCGTAGGACAGGAAGAAACAGTGATTTTCTTTCAAAACATGTCATGATGCACACTGGAATAACCAGTCAACAATAAGGTATATATAGGTTATTCAAGTAGGGTTTAAGCTATTTAGCTGGATATTATGTTCATATTATGTTTTTACTAATGACAGCACAGCAACACACCAGTTATAGTTTAACATTTTTACTATCATTTGTTTTTCTTTTGTTTAGTGAGGTGTTTAGTATTTATTGTTTTTAGAGCTGTCACTCCCATAAAAAGGAACCATATTGTGTTGTAACATAACATTTTATTGTAAAATGTGAATCTTATCACAATATAACATCCTACCGTCTCAATTTTTTTAAACTTAGGTGACATCTCTACTGTTTATTTTTATTTTTGTTGTGTTTTGTTCCTCTGTGTGAGTTTCATTGGCGGTTGGTAAATGTTCATGCTAATTGCCAGGTTGCATTGGGTGAGGAAGAGGTGGATGTGTGTTTGTTACTTCCCGCTCTATGGTGGAGGTGGCATGAGAGCACAACCTGGACTTTAAATGTCTCCATCCCAGGAGATTTTTGAGGCTATTCAGTAAAAACATGTATATAAACTGTCATTACACAGCCAGTAAGCAGAGATTTTTAATTCCCTTTAAAGCAGGTTTGTTGATAATAAAGGAAGAAAACATCAGTTTTTGTAGGTTTACATAAGAGTTTGTCTATCACGACTCAAAGTGAGTCTTAAACCTGGTCCGATATCTAATTTTTTGGTTTTGTAAAAATGACAAGTGTGTGATAATTGATTTTTTTTCCCTCTTTTTCAAAGAGAATTATTGACAAAACTGTAACAATTCAACATGTTTCTTTCCTCGTTATCTGTGTGCTGCCTGCCTGAATCACCCTGAAACCTCTCTCTCTCTCTCTTGCTGCAGTCTAATGTGGAGTGCCTGCGGGAGAACCTGTACGCCCTGACGCCACAGAGCATTTCCAGCCAGCTGGAAGCCCTGGTTGAGCGGACGGAGGACTTCACTGATTCGGCCTACACCAGTCACGAGCAGCGTCAGGCCATCCTCGGCCTGTGCCAGCTGGCTCGCCAGGACACCCAGCAGCTGATGCACGCCTGGGTTGAGGCGGTATGTATGTGCAAGCAAGGTTAGATGCATTTCTACTCAAATGAAATCATGTGAAGCTGTGGAATGAATTTCTCAAAATACTTTTTGGAATATCTGCAACACTTGTATAGTCAGTCCATATTTCCTTATATAAATGGAGTGATCAGAGAAGTCCTGTCCTCTGATGTATGTGTCGTTAATGCCACTTATTTTCCTGTTATTGACAACATTGCATGGTGAAATCCACAACAGAGCTCTGTGTATCGCTATTGCAGAGATCCCGTATTAGTGTTACACTGAAAATGTATTTTTATCCATTCCTGCACCGCTGGTACATACACAGCTGTCCTGTAAAAAATATGACAAGAGACAAGCAGCACATTGCCCTATGGTCTAGACATTACATATTTGTGGAAATAAATAGGGTCAGATTGCAGTTTTGTTGTGTTGGAGGAATTTTTTCTGTATATATATATATATATATATATATATATATATATATCTGTGTGTGTGTGTGTGTCTGTATATTCTATATTCATAAAGGTTTATTTTCATTTGTACAAAAACCCAACAGCTGGACTAAATACATTTAAACCTCTGAGGATGTGAACTCATATAAAACACAAAGTTGTTTGTTTTCATTCTGTGCAGGGTAATAGACTGCTAACTGCTAACTTCATTTGCTATAAACAAGCTGATCAATAAAGATAACTATAATCCGCTGTAGTCCTGATACATTTTATTTGGTATAAATACCATTAAGTATGCGTGCATTTGTTCAGCCTACAAATAACACACAGAATCCTTTGCACTGTCTTATATTATATTAAAATAATAACCCACCTGAATAAAGGTTTTTACTAAGGCTTACCTGGCCATCGGGTAAACAGCACATAGTGTTCCCTTCTATTCAGCAGTCTCCTTGGTCTTTGAAAGTGATGGACTTATGCAACCCAAACCTTTATTCTGCAGCTTCTTTGTCATTGTACACGTTGACCAAAGAGGTTGTGTCTCACATAGTTCTTGCAACTGAAGATCATGTGAATACTTGAAAAGAATGGACCAGTGCATGATTTGAACATAGGAGGAAAATAATTTGAAATATAATTTCTGCCTAGTTCAGTATCATAGGCCTTATCTATAAAAGGTAGGTGAGGTCAGGATGTACTTAGCAGAAGAGCTATTGGTTTTTGCTGCAGCATGATTACAACTTTGAGAAAACATAGTGCAGTATTACAGTTGTATAAGTAAACGATTTTATTGCACATATATATGCTTTGATCTGACTTTCCTTTTGTATATCAGAACACATACAGTAGCTCATTTATATCTCATTGATCTTTAATTGTCATTTATGTAGGTGTGTTTTTCCATTCTTCAATATAACCCTGTAGGATCAAATGTTTATATTGTGTTTTGTTTCTTCTCTTCTTCCTTTTTATCGGAGCAGCAGTCTGTCCATGCCAAAGAGGCCACAGAGGACATGGAGGTGACCATCCTGAAGACATGCCAGAGCATCAATGACCTGAAGCGCGAGGTGAGCGAGAGCCCTCTGTGTCGGTGTGATTTGAGCGTTTATCATGAGCTGCATCACTTCTGCAGCGCTCCTTTGACTTGTATTGTTTATATCACTTCAGGTGGCCTGCTCTTGTCTGTCAGCTCACCATCACCTTTGTTTTTCTTTTGTTTTTATTTCAGTCTAGTGAATTGTCTGTCACTCATACTTGATATCTATTGTGGTTGTTCCACCCTCCTCATCACCCCATCTTGCTGTTTTCCTCCCTCAGCTCCATAAGGTGGCGGCGGGCCGAGCCTCTGACTTGCTGAAGGTTCACGGGGAACAGCTGCCTCTGAGGGCTCTCAAAGCTGCAGGCGCCGAGGGGAACCTGGAGGCAGTGGCTGAGTATTCGCACACGCTCACTGAGCAGAAGGAGCAGCTGGTAGAGGTAAGGGTTGTGAGGGGTACAAGATGCAAGAAGGCTAGCAGAAGGCTATCACTTAGCTTAGCTGAGTTTGTTCCTTGCAAAGAAAGTTTATATTTGTCTCTCTCATTAATAATGATTAAAAAAAAGATTTTAAAAAGTCCATCGGTTGTTTTTTGTTGGTATATTCTACATGATAATGGTGGATAGAGAGACTAAACATTATTTTCTTCTGTGTTTTCAGACATGCCGGTTGTTGTGCCATGTGTCAGGGACGGAGCCTTTGGAAATCACTTGTATACATGCTGAGGAGACTTTCCATGTTATTGGTCCACAGGTTAATTACTAAATATATCTATAAAGCATATTTTTTATCAAACACAAACAAATGACAATTTAGTATATATATATATATTACAATCTGAGCCTTTTTAGAAAAGCTTTCTGTAAAAAATTCCTTCAGTCATCTTCAGGAATATTCCTCCATTAAGCATCTTCAGTTACGGTGAAATTTAGGCTTTGAGGAGGATTAATAACTCTATAAAACCCAGTCCAGTTCATGTGTCATCTCACACACCACGGCATTTCTCTATTCCTTAAAATTTCAAAGTAATCAGCAGTAACTCAGAATTTTTTGGTGTACTTTATGACCACTTGTTCATCATTCAATCATCCTTCATGCCGACTTTATCCTGGATCATGCTCCAGTTAGCGGAGGAGGCAGGGCACATCAGGCAGGCAGGTTTATTGGTCTTCCACATGGGGGTATCGCAGAGACAAATGAAACAATCAGCTGTTAGTACTTGCATCTACAGTGCATTTAGACACAATATTTACCCGTGGATGCTTTGTGGGAGAAAGCTTGCTAACCACATAATGTCCATGCAAACATAGACTGATTCTTAACACCAAACTATTCACACCATTTTAATTCTGTTATTACATTTTTTACATATCAGCGCAGTCCTACTGGTCTCTCAGTGGCTCAGAAGTAACTGTACAATGGAAAAGAGCCAACTTACTTCCTGTTTCCTCTGTGTGCCCCCTACACCCACCATCCATTTAGGCTGTCTGAGAACATGCTGTCCACCTCGTCCTCCATCTCAGGTCTAATTATATTTGCTCTTGGAAACCATCCGTTCCACTAATTATCTAGCAGTGTTGAATGTTCCCGTCCTGTGGCTCTAATGTCAGGCCCTGCGTGACTCCGCTGTAATGATTCCACTCCCAAGTTCATAGGTCAGCCAATCAATAAGAGCACAGTGCCGAATGATGGTGGTGTAATCTCTGTGCCAGCCCGAGTTATGCCAGAGTGGCCCGGAGGATGATTGGCAATTGGATTCTACACAGTAGGGGATGTATACATGCACACATGTTTAATCTTAATCATATTTTTATCCAGGTTCCAGATTTCATTGCAAACGTTTGAAACTGTGACGTATGTATAAATGAAAATCCCAGTGTAGAAACTACCATGTTTTTATTTTGGTTTCTAATTTTCTCACCATGCTGAGACTAATCAAATCTTTCTTTGTTTTCCTGAAAATATTTCACTCCATTGCTCAGATCATCTCAGCTGCCCAGACGCTAGCCCTCCACCCGTCCAGTAAGATTGCAAAGGAGAACCTGGAGGTGTTCTGTGAGGCCTGGGAGTCTCAGCTGTGTGACATGGCTCTGCTGCTCAGGGAGATTAATGACGTCTTTGAAGGCAGGCGAGGTGTGTGAAAGTCTACTTAATGTTACATATGTGAATCCAGGCAAATATAAAGTTCAAAGTTGTAATAATGAACAGATATTATGTGTAGTTTTCTTTTAAACTAGAAGTTATTTTCTGCTGGAAGTCCAGATAACTTGAGCCAGTCACGTTTTATCCGCCTTTGCTAGAACTTTGATTGATTGATAAGTTTATTTTGAACATAATTAAAAAAGAAAAAAGAGGTAAAACATAATAAAAGGAAAAAAAATGTTCAAAAAGGGATGGGAAGAAGCTGAAGCTTATATGCTCCCACCCCAGTAATCACTATGTAGTTTAACAAAACAAGAAAAAAACAACAAATATTACTATATACTATATAATAATACAAAAGTCCTAATATAACAATGATGCCTTCATACTAATTATCTATGAATATAAATTAATCTATAATCTATTTCAATTATAGTTATGCAATCGTAAAATACATTAAAAAAACAGCAAGAATTAAACAAGCAATGATAATAATAATAATACAACTTTTTATCTGTACATTTCAATTAATGATTCTTTATATATTGATTTAAATACATGGATATTTGTAGACCCCCTGAGTTCATCACGCAAATTATTCCCTATTTTAACCCCACAGATGGACACACACAAACTTTTCCAAGTGCATTTTAAATATTTTGTTCCCTCTAAAATTATAACCCCCATCTCTCTGGCTGAAAAGCTTTTGTACATGGTATGGTAATGTGTTTCTGCTGGCTTTAAACTAAATCTGTGCTGTATGGTAACTGACCAAGTCTGGAAGTTTTAGTAATTTGGATTTTAAAAAAAGTGAGTTTGTATGATCCAGATAAGCAGCTTTATGAATAACACATAACATGAATAACTTACAATCTGAACAGAAGAGATTTGATACATTGACCGGATGCCGACCCCAAATCGCTCATTTATGGACGGATAACATTCTAGCTTTTAATTAGCATTTTTCTTGTATATCTGCCGGCTACATGAGAAACTCCAACACACTGGCTGTCGCCCATAGAGGCAAAGTTATCAGACTGTAGCTGATGAGTTCCCAGAGTGGTTGTGTTTTAGCCTGGAAGAATGAGAGTCTTTAATAAAGCCTTGATGTTATACACTGTCCTTGAACATTTCAGCAGCATAAATGAGTCAGAGTTAAAGCAAAGCAAGCAGCGTGAACATGTCTTTTATTAATGAGTCATCACTGACCATATGACGTTTTTTGCAAAGTGCCATTGAACATACACTTATTCCTCCTCTGCTCGACTTTTCTCTATTCTGTCTTTGTTGCATTTAAATCAACTTACTTTTAATCTGTCCTCATTGACATAACAAAAGGGAATTTTTATCATCACTGTAGTTTATGGAAGTAAAGTGCGCCTTAATAAACAGTAACAAAAGCACACAGAAATTACAGCAAAAAATGTTCTCTCTATGATTATCCAAATAACTATAACAGTCTGTGGGACTTAAGACCTGTCTGTGTAACTGGGTGCTAGAGAGGCAGCAAAATGCATAGGATGGCAGCAACACCTCCAGCACAGGTGCTCCACAAGGGTGTGTGCTCAGCCCACTGCTCTTCACTCATGGGTGGGCCTCATCCCCAGCAGTGATGAGGCAAACTACAGGAGTGACTTGAACCAACTGGTCCAGTGGTGCAAAGACAGCAACCTCTCCTAATGTGGTGCAAGACCAAAGAGACTGTTGTTGACTTTAGCAAAAGGCTTCTGCAGCACCCCCCACGGACCATCAACGGTGCTGCAGTGGAGAGAGTGAGCAGCATCAAGTTCCTGGGGGTGCATAGCTTTGAGGACCTCTGCTGGGCAGAAACCACAACACAGCTGGCCAAGAAAGCTCAGAAACACCTCTACTTTCTCTGCAAACCTTTTTTTTTTTTATGTCAGGCAAAGCGCTGGTCTGGCTGCTGTATTGTGCTGAGCAAATTTACTTTTTCAAGAAGATCTCCATGTAAATACAGAGATCCTCATTAACAGAGTATATATAGTATATACCTTAATATACAATACAGAGATCTTCTTGATATTTAGAATTCTTTATTTGTTTATTTTTATTTTAAATGAGTATTTGTTACTGGAAAAGACTGGAAAGTAAACACAACCCAAACAGAAGAATGACAGACAAAAGGAAAAACCATATTTCCAACAAGATAGCATTCCATCTGCTACACCTGTAAATAAAACAAAGGAAATCTCATGGGATCCTGCAGAGTCAGAGATCAGCAGCTGCCAAGAGCGCCAGAAGTGAACAAGTGTGATATTTGTATAAACAAGAGTACAAAAAGCAAAAACACAGAGAAAACTAACTCAGAGTATTCTCACATAAGGAAATATGTCTCTTCATGAATAAAGCTAAAGAGCAGCTCAGTGACTGTGTCGTCATGCAGAACGTACGGGGTGAAAGGTGCTCACAGAAAGGTCATCATGCTAAGACGACCCCACTACCCAAAGGTCAGAGGCAGACCAGGACCCCCCAAAATCAGGGCAAACGACTGTCAGCACCGAACAAGGACCCACAACCGATGAGACACCCACTCCTCACACTCCCACCTCAGCCTCCTGCCATCGGGGAGAAGGTCTGAAGTCTTTGTGCCCGCTCCACAAGACTATCAGACAGTTTCATCCAACAGGATGCTGAGCTCAATCCACTCCCTCCCCCCTCTGCCCCCCCACTCCTTGGCCCTAACTCTGCAGAACCTTCCACCAGTCCCTTTCCCCCCTGCCTCTGACTCCAGACTACCTCGTATATACTGTATGACTTTTGTTGCAGCTGCAAGCCTGTACAAAAGACACCAGAGCAGGCAAACAGCACTTTGTTATTATTGCACTTTACAATGTTTGCACATTATTATTTTTACTGTTATTCTATTTATTCTATGACACACAACTGCTGCTAATTTTCACTCAGGATTTACACACATAATATTACACTTTCAATACTCTCCACTTCTGCTACCTCATATAATTTGTATCTCACTTTTTATTATATTCATATAATATTATTATTATATTATAGTATATTTCTTACTTTATCAAACACCAAGGAGAGGGAGAAGTGGTATTTTGGTTCTTCTGTATGTTCTACACTTTAAGTGAATTGACAATAAAAGTCTTTGAATCCTGAAAAAATATCAATGTCACAAGCATTCAAATGTTTAGTTGCCACATTGCATTGTGATTGAATGTTTTTCTCTTTAATATTCATGTAATCACTAAAACCATCTTCTCCTAGGTGACAAAAAACCATATTTATCACTTCCAAGACCTGGGGTGCGTAACACACAATCCATCAACATAAATGTATTACTGATACAAATGGTTTGTACCTTAGTATTCTCATTAATTATACTTTTTTTCCCCTGCAGAAACACTCTGTTAACCTTAAGACTGCCAAGGCTGTCAAGCTGGATGCTGAGGTAGCGTGCAACATGAGCTGTTCTGGCTTTCAGCACAATTAATCACATCACACTGTGTAGCCTGTTCTGGCAGCAATGTATTCATCTTCAGGAAACTTTGTGTCACTCTCTTGGAGGATTGATGATGTTTAAGTGGAAATATGCTGCTATGATTTTTGCTTGGCTGCACATATTCCTGCGTTTTACCACCACGGGAAGCAGGACTGGCTGAGTAAAGGCCTTTGAAGGGTGTAGACAGATGAAAAGCAGCCTGTTTGCTCATCTGCATTTCTGTAATAATATACATTATGCTTCAGCTTTAATCTCTGACAGCTATTCCGTGCATCTCTGTGGGCACAGGAGCAGACCAGCATGGCCAAACTGGGTCTGGAGCTTCGTCTGCTGTCGTCGGATGTGGAAGCGGAGGTGGAAAAATGGGAGGAGCAGGACATCGACATTGTCCGGCAGAGCCAGAGCCTTGCTAGCATGGCCTACAACATGTACCTGTTCACCAGGTAGCATGCCGGCATCACACACTGCAGTTGGATTTCTCTAGCTCTCTGAAATGTTGCATTCTTTTCAAAGCTCAGCATTGTAAGCCTCTTAAGCATCCTCATGAATCTCTTCAGAAGCTTAGTGGTAATGAGATCCCACCGCTCCAACTATCAATATTTACAAAGCGTATATTTGAGGAGCAGATAAAACTGGCATGATGACCACGAGCTGTTCTGACAGGAGCATCATTTTTGTTGATCACTGTTGTTACGGTTTGTTCCTGTCCTCTTCATCAGTTTTCTTATTGATTCTCCAGAGGGGAGGGACTGTTGAAGACAACACTGGATCTTTTTCATCAGGCTGAGGTATGAACATTCACATCTGCTAATCTCTTCTTTTTCCCTCCATCTTTTATTGAACTTGTAAATAAGTGCATCTGTTTTGCATTAAAGTGAAGATGTACCAGGTACAGGTACATCTCAGGAAATTAGAATATGATGAAAAAGTGTAATATTCTTCATCAGTCATGTCAGAATGTGAAAC
>JBAMIG010000018.1:9865342-9875625 GCA_037177335.1 Kiunga ballochi | reverse complement strand
CTGTGTTAAACAGCACATGTCTGTGCGGGCAGTAGCTGCATTGGCAGCCCTCAAAATTTCTTTAGAAATTTTCTAGTTTTCTTTTAACATTCTTCCATCTCGGCAACATTAAAAGAAACAGAAGCGGACATGGATTCCCAGCAGATCACACCAGACGACATCATTCTTTTGGCCAACGAACAGTGTTTTTATTTGTCCCAAATGTTTGATTTCTGTTTGTTTTCCCTCGGTTCTCATCTTAGATCTGGTTGTGTGCATTGGCTCCATCTCCATGTTTAGCATTAAAGGCTGTTCTCACGCGCTGCTTCTGTGACGATCATTTCATCCTGTTGACAGAAATATGTTGCGGGAGGTTATTTGCAGGATTTGGGTAAACTTCCAAAAGCATTCTTGTTTAGTTTAATTGAGCTACTATGGTTTGGAAGTGTATTTATTTTCTGTCTGTCAGTCTGTAGCTGCCATATTGTTGTTCATCCTGAGCACTATAAAAGTCTTCACTCTGTTCTACAGGAAGTGGTCAGGGTCAAAGTGAGACCAATGTGTCACATTTTGCACAAAAATAAGCTTAACCTTCTTTCAGATCACAGTGTGAAGTTCTATATTAGCAAATCAACACTTTTACACTTTTTTTTTTAGTCATGTTTATCTTGAAAGCAGAACAACAAATAAAGTCATCTTTAATATCTTGAGCCTAATTCCTGCAAGAATGAGTCTAAGCTCTGTGTGATTACAACTACTGTGTTTAGAGAGGGGAATTGTTTTAATTAGAAAAAGGCATTTTTGGTCAAACAAAGCAAACTTTTATCTGGACGTTCTTCTGGATACTCGGCACTGAAGTGGTGAAGTCAGAGGTTTGGATAGCCGGGCTTAAGGCTGCAAGGGAGGATGTGGGAGATTTCAGGAACTTGATTAATAGAAAACAGTGTGTGGGAAGAGAACTCTCCTTCCATCTTTTCATTTCCTTGTCTGAGCTTTTTCTTTGTATTCTTTGATCCCGTTTCTTGAGATGCAGTGAGAGACAGGCCTTACCCGACCCTTCTTGTTTTCATTTGAGCAGAAAATCCACTTTGTGCGAGTGCTTTTCTTGCTGCTGATATCCCTGTGACATCAAACAAAGATTACATGCAGAACGGAGACCGTCTATGAAACTTCCCATCCCATTTGTTCATCACAAAACCATTTGAACCTGGGATTTTCTTGTAAAATGTGCACCGATTTTGTTACTTTTGAGCTGCAGTCCTTCCGCTCTTCACCCCACCGGGGGCTTTGTTTTTCCCCATGCACACACCCAGGTTTGTGTTGATTGGCAAAGTGATGGAGTATTATCTTCCCTATCTGCATCAGTAAATGCTGGCAGGATCACAGGAAGGATTGTTTTTGTAGAATCCTCTCTGATGTGAATCTAGATGTAAAGTGGTCAGGAGGTGAGTTGAGTTTATTTTAAAAATCTTAGCCATCTTTAAAGCACTGCAATCATCATAACTTTGTCATCTTTCTGATTCTGAAAGGAATTTTTCACCCTTTGATCCACCCTAACAAATAATGAACCAAAGCTGAAACTAATGGAATCATGCAGGTGTAGCAGCAAAACTTGCTTCTGAAGCGTTTTCTTAAATGCTTTCACACATAAAAACAGGATGATGTGAGTGAGTAATGCTGAGCAGGCAACAATCTCTGCATGGTGCTGCAGTAGGCTACCAGATGTGTGTGTCTGCATCACTGATTGTTCCATTAAACATACACACACACACATGCATACCCTTTGATTTGACTTCAACTGGATACTTGCAGATATTTTACAAGACTTTAAAACAAGCCAACACAACACTATCTCTTAAATAGAAAAGAAAGTGCTCATCTGGTTTTAAATGATCACACACAGTTGTGTTGTGAAGTTATTAAAAACATCAATGCAAAGATTAGCAACTTTGCAGCACATATACCAACTTCCCAGTGTTTATCAGGGTGTTCCCTCTAAATGCATTCAGGAATGTCTTACCTGCTCTCTTCTTTCCTGCAGAGCTGTGTCTCCGTCCCATCACTAAAGCAGATGCTTTCAATTAAAAGAAGCACATGCAACAAAGTATCCATCCATCCATTTTCTACCGCACAGTCCCAAATGGGGTCGTGTCAACAGATGAGAGGCGGGGTACACCCTGGACAGGTCGCCAGTCCATCACAGGGCCGCAACAAAATGTCCTATGAAGTATTTTCTACCACTTACCACATGCTTCTCAGAACTAATGCAGTCAATACACCTTTGAAACTTCTGCTAAAAAGCTGACTGCTTGTAATAATTATGATCATTATTTTAATTTAAGATAAGATACTTCAGTTTTTCCTTTATCACTTACTCAAAATTCCGAGTAGCATGGAAGCAGGAGCCTATCTTAGCAATTACAAGGCAAGAGGTAGGGTACATCACAGATAAAACCATATTTACTCCCACTCCAAGAAACAATTTAGAGTGAGCAAGCAACGTAACATGCAAGTATTTTAATGGTGGAAGTAAGCTCGAGTACCCAGACAGAACCCATGCATACACAGGGAGAACATGCAAACTCCCCACATAACGGCCACTGCTCTGACCACTGAGAGGCCACAGTGCTTGTCACTATTCCACGGTGCAGATTAAAAAGGTAAAAATAATCACTGAAAAATGAACAATGAGTGTTCTGTGGTGACATATATAGTAGCAGCAACAATAAAAGATAGCTATGATAAAGTGTATTTAAAGTCATTTCTAAAAAAGTGACAGCTCATTTTAGGGTCACTTCAGTTTTTGACTTGTTGTTGTCTTTGTTTGAGGCACAAGTTTTGTCAATAGACCATCGAAATCATACACGGTTTAAAAATAGACCGTCAGAACAGCTTGTTTTTTCTATCTATTTAAAGTTTAATGTGTGTTTTCACACAAAACCTCTTGGTTAATAAAGCCTACATGCAGGCAGCTGTGAAAAGGAAACCACTCCTGCACACAGCACGAACAAATACAATTACATTTAGGGTTTTTCTTTCTCAACAAATTTCACTGTAATGGTGATAATTGTTCACCGTTACTGACCTGCAATAAAAAGCATTTCACTTTTAATTTCTTGAACAATAAAAGCCTTGGTTTGCTGCACTAACTCTCCCTGTAATCCACACAACACTAAGAGAAAAAACTCCACAGTAGCCTCAGTGATGAAATAAAACTGTTTACTTAAAACTTAGACAACAATTTGGAACAGTTGTTCTTTAGACGATGAAAGAAATCAAATAGAATTTGAAGAAACTAGGTGAGAGAATGAGCAGCCAACAAACTGAGCAGCTCTTATCTTGCCTGACTCTGTGTCGGGTCAGGAAACAACATCCATGCCAGTCCTTACATGCAGAGAATACACAGATAATCTTAGAACCACTGTATCATGAAAACATCCTCACATTAAAAAAATGAATTTTAGGTTAGCTAATAGCATTTGATTGATTGATTATACTTTATTAATCCGTAAAGGGAAATTCAGGGAAATTTAAACTCCTACATATCTATTAAGCAGGACAAAGTTAAGCAAATATTAATCATGTTTACTGTATCTTGTGGAGGAATTTTGGCATTCTCAGGATTTCTTCCCCATATAACTGCAATATATTAACAGTTTCAGACAAAACCAAAAGCATGCAGGATCTAAAGGAGATTAAATTATCACAACATTAAATCTATTTATTTATATATGAACGTGTTTGTTTTATGGTTTATAAGTCTTTTGAGTCCAATTATGGCCAGTTAGTTTGTTTTATATTATAACCAAACCAAGACCAGCAATAAGACATTATCATCACTTTAAATTAGTATCTATCAAATCACAGGAACGGTTTAAATATTTAGGAACTGTATTTTGACTGCACTGTATTCTTTATTTCAAAAACAATTTTTAAAAATGCATGTGTGTGTGTGTGTGTGTGTGCTAAATATCGATCACATTTACTGTTGCACTTGAATAGTAACTAAAGTACTACAAAGTTACATTATAAGTACGATATAGATTTTTTTTATTTCACCATGAGTTGTTAGAAAAATGAATTAAAGGTTTATTTTTATTGTTTAGGTTTGTTCAGCTGCATAACTGTTCACTGCTTTTGCCTACATAGATGTGCTCAGACAGTAACAGATAGAGCAAGCAGGCTCCACGTCACCAGACCATAAACGCTGATCAGTTTGGATATGATCCTCAGTGCAGCATGAATGGAAAATGGGTTTTATGTGCACACAAAAAAATGTCTTCCAGTCTTTAAAGCATTCACGAGTTGTCTACAGACAGAGATGATAACAGGAAAAAGTTTCTTGTGCCTATAAACCACTTTTCACTGAGATTTCACAGAACTTTATGTGGTGAATATGCAAGTTAAGTCATACCATGGAACATTTTAACAACACAGAAAAATAGTTTGAGAAACATTAATATTTATATATACAGTAGTACTTCCAAAGAATGTCCAGCCTCCTTTATAGTATAGTACTGCCAGGTTTTGTGTAAAGCGCTGTATGAAAGCATTCACACATCAAAGTCAAAGTGCACAATCACCAACTCCACATTGTCCCTGTTTATGATTTTATGAGTGAGTGGCCATCCAGTTTACATTACTATTAAAATAACTCAAAGTACTCCCTTCATAGTGCACCTTGATATTGAAGATACTTTGAACAGTGTCGGGTCAGCGCACCTCCTCTATGCGGTTGTGTAGTTGATTTCAGGGAACAACCCTCTCTATGAGTGTCTGGTTGAAGCTTTCCACCTGTTAAAACGGGGCGTTTTGTCTTTAGAAGTCATCCTCATATTCGTCGTTTGTGCGGCTGTTTTCAGGAGGCAGATAAAGAGATTTGCTTTTCTTCTTCCTGCGCTCTGCTTGCAGCTGTGCAGGGTTTTCATGGGCAGAAAGGGACAGGTACGCGGCGATGCTGTTCCTGACTCCGTAGCTCACCATGTCGTTTCCACAGCTGTCTGTGCTGACCAGCTGTTTCCTGGGAGGAGTAAACATATATATATATATATATATAAACATATGTAGACAGCTTCTTTCATTACTGGAAAAACATGTAAATTTGCTCATTTACATAGTTTACTTGAAATAACTTGAAATAAAAAAAAATCATTGTGGCTGAAACTCTTCTTATATTTTGCTGTCAGATTTTCCTCCTTTTCTCTGATACATTTAATGAACATATAAACATCTTTACGTCTCTATCGCAGTCTTTTACTTTTATTCATTCATTGCCTAGTTCATTATCAGTTTGTGGTTTTAAAACATAACTTAGTAATTCAGTATTTCTTTGCCACATTTTGTTGTTTAAATGTATAATTTCATCCTGGTACATTTATAAAGCTGCCTGATATGACTTCATGTCTTCCATACTTGTCTACTTTCTTCCAGTCAAAGTTGTTTCGCATAACTACAGGTGGAGGTTGAGGACTTAAATCTGATGGCTCTGTCATGTCCGACAAACAGGGGGAAGTGAGGGCACAGCAAAGTCCGTCTGCAGCATCTAAAAAAAGCAAAAATAGAGGAAGTGAAATGCAACATCTACCAACAAACACACCGAGAATTAGTTTGCATACTTTGCATGTAGCAGTTGCATTCTTGACTGCTTGAGCAAATATACAAACCAAATTTATGAAAGTGGCGCTCTATGATGGCCCAGAATATCACCACCGACAACACTGAAGCTTTTAAAATGGTTTTCGCATGAGTGGCTATTATCAGACGTGTGTAGTAGCCTCTCATATCCTGTTTGTTCCAAAAATAGTGCGTCAGTGCAGGAAATACATAAAAACTTAACCCTGATGAGAAATACTTTTTTTTTTTTATCAAATAAACAGTACATAATTTTCCAACCTTAAAACTCTGTTTTGCAGGCTTATATGACAGCACTGTGATGCCTATTATGTGCATTTCTGAAGCTGCTGCTTCCCAGCAACGTCCAGTGGCTCGGAAACAGCACTATACAGCTTTTCCTTGTGGGATGCTGCGTGATGTCGCAGCCAATTTTCACTTTATGCAGCGTGATACGTGCTAACAATCAGATAAAAACACATTCAGCTGATTCAGCTGAGAAACACAAGAAGATGGAGAAAGAGAGGAAAATAAGGTAGAAGAGATGAGACAAGAGACGACTGGCTGGAAAGAGAGCTCACAAACATGTAGGATGCAAGATAGATAGGCTACTCAATAAGAAGACGAGGATGAATCCTTCTCACACTTTACTCTTTAAATAGATGTTTAAATGTTTGTGCTGCATCCACCTACCAGAATAGTGGTTGATCATATCTTCAAGACACTGGAAAGTGAGCCGTGGGGAGATGTAATACCAGCTGTTGTCCAGTCTGAATATGCGATAGTGCTTTACTATCCTGTGCTTCACTGAAAGTGAATACAGACCTGCAGATATGATACATAACGGTAAAAATGACAGGGTTAGAATAAAAATGATATGTGCTAAGAACCAGTCCAGGATTTTTTGACTGTTATAGTATAAATAAATTAATTTTCTCGCATGTTAAAAGGCTTTGTTTGTTTTACCACCTGAAAGTTATCCTCAGTAAGAAGAATGTCCTGAACTCCTCATGATCATTTTTCCACACCGTACTAAATACTCTCAGCCAAAATGACAAAACAGGGCCCTGATTTTACTTGAATTATTCTCCTGGTATCATTTTTATGTGCATTTTTCATTTAACCTTTATATAGTGTCTTAGCATTTACTGCAATAAAGTTATTTTTTATTTCCAGGTATTAAAAGGCCATCTTAGAGTCTTTCATAAGTTGGAACAATTTCAGAACAATTTTCATCCACATCGTTCACATCCTATCATATTGTACAAAATTATATCAAAATAATCTGGAGCTGTGCGCAAGAAACCCAAAACTCAATAGTGCACGGCTGGTAGTGGATCGCAGGCGGCACTGCATTGAAAACATTTCTGTAAAGAATTTCGTTGCATTGGCTTAGAAAAAACTGTGGAAATTCATTTTCTGTGAACACAGCTAGCTGAGCCGTAAATGCAGAATACAGCTCTATCATGCAAAAGCAAAATATAAACAGGATTTATCAGCACTGAATCTCAAGGCAGATCTAAAGATGTCACTCAGGTCAAAATGATACAGAACCTGCACATCTGGAAAGTTTCCATTCATGCTGAATTTTACACGTTTTCAAACTACATAAGCTCCCGTGCAGATGGCATGTGTTTCTATTGAATGTCTTGCGTATTTCAGCAAAACAATGCTAAAATGCACATCCCGTCTCTTACAGTGACATGACTTTACAGACTTTTAGTGCTGGACTGACCAGCCTGTCATCCAGATCTTTCTCTGTAATATTAATTTGACACACCATGAAATGCTACATAAGAGCCATGACCGATGAGCATCTCGAATCAAGAGCGGGACAAGATTCCTGTCTCAGTGCTGCAGCAGCTGTCCTCCTTCTTACCCAGAGATATAGGAAACCACACTGTGGTAACTGTCTCTTTTATGATGTGTGCTTCTGCCTTTAGGTTAAAAAGAGCTAAATGTCATGCAGGTGAAAAGGAGTGTCCTTGAATAACATTTTAATTGTATTTGAGAAGATTTTACAAATTTCAATTTACCTGAACACATTTCTGTCATATTGGCAATTTACTGGAGAAAAATAGTTCAGTCTTTTCTTTTTTTTTTTAACATTTCTGATACAGAAATGCTGTCCTACTGTAAAATGTGTGGTAAATGTTACGGCCACTGCCGTGGTGTCATGTCCATCTCCTCCTCTGCCTACTCCTCTCTGGTAAGAACCTTAACTTTTTATGGTCATGACAAAGAAAAACCCACCCACGAGTGAGTCTTCTTGTCATTTAAGTCTTTGAAGGCTTGGAAATTATGCCACTTTGTGTTCCACTCTCATATCTGTCCATTCAATTTAAAGCTACAGGCGAGAGCTGAGAGTCTGAAATGGTCCCGACAGCTCACAGCTTGCCGTGTGCTCAAGAGGATTTTTTTATTTCCACATTTTGTTGTGAGTGAAGCGAAGTTGCATCTGATGTAACAGAGTTAAAGCATCTCATCTGTTTTAGATAATTCAATAAGTCTCATTATTTTGCTCTGTAGCTTTTTTTTTTATCAACGTGTCTCTAAACATTGATTTCATTTCTGCCATGCAGAATATAAAATCTCATCTTAACAGGGAAGAAAAGTGTCTTCCTTCCTCTGAGGTCAGCTATTGGCGCTCCTACCTTTCTCCATGGCGCTCTCCCGAACCAGGAACGAGCCCACTCGGTTCCCAGGTAAAAGCAGAAGCTCTTCAGCCTTCTGCCTCCCCACTCCCTCAAAAAGCCAACTGAAACACAAGAAACGTAATAAGTAGCAAGTCAAATACAAAGCATGCAGTTAATTACAGAGATCTATTTATAAAAAGAGGAAGAAGTGCTTTTTATAAACTTTTTATTTTATTTTATTGAGGACAGCAATTGGATTTAGTTTCACAGCACTTTTACTCACCCGTGGTAAACTTTAGCGACGTGGCTGTTGGGTATATAGTTCTCTCTCCCTGTCTTAGCAGAGCGAACTCTCCACCAGTACGCTTCCCTAATCACCAAAAGGAGAGAGGGCAACTAAAAACTGACCTTTTTCAGTCACTTCTTTTAAAAATGAAACTTCTAAAAAACTTCTTTGTTAAACTTTATTCTGTCATCACTATTGAGACTCATTCAGCTTTTGATTGAAAACATGATCGTACTGTGCTATGACTCTGAGCTTCTCCCCGATTCTGTAGATGGGCTCGCTGATTTCAGGAGAGGGGTAGTCCTGGAGCACCACCACCATGTCATTATCTGCAGTAAGAAGGATATTTACAGTATTTTAAAACAAAAGCTGACACACAGGCATTGTGATGTGGGAAAAACCAGCATTTCCTAACCTCGACCTTAGTAATATGTCAGTCAGACACCCTGTTTTGGAATTATTATCGACATTCAGTGAAGTGCAAAACACATATTAGACTCTTCACACATTTAGGTGCAGTTGTTCTACAAATGGTTCCTCTCGAGGTTATTTCTAAACATGCAAGATCTTACCTTTTAAAGTGCTGCCAGGATTCTCATTGTCAACCTTGGTGTAGGCACTCACAGCTCGCATCATATTCCCCATCCTCCAAAGCGACCAAACTCCAGTCTGAAGCCAGTATTGAGAGAAAAGTTTCTTCTTCTTTACTTTTCCCTCGTCTGGTGTAAAATACAGCCTGCTTGTCTCTATGAGCTAACCATGTGGCAAGTCATTTAACATATTCTGTGTAGAATAGGGAAGCTGAGGCTAGATGCTATCGGACTCAATTTTCCATTGCAGTCCCTTGGCTTGTGAACTAATGACTAATTGTGATACAGTATAGTAAAGTGATATGTTGCAAAATTCAGTTCCCAAACTATCAAGTGCAACTTGTCAGATGCAATTTCTATCATGATCATCAAAAATATTATGTGTAAATGCATTTCAACAGATCAGCTGATGAGTAGCTACAACACAAAGTCTTCAGCTAACGTCTACGGAGGACTTATAGTTCCGTCTTTGCACGAGCAGGGGGTGTATAATGTGGAAACCTACCTGAAGAGTTTGTTGCTGACAATATGTGTTGGCCTCAAGTGTGGCGATGAAGGTGTCTGCCCAAATGGATCATGGCAGCAGCGGCAGAGTCTGGTACTAGAGATGTACCAGGTTTGCGAGGCTCTATGGGAATGACATGTCGCAGAGTGTGGTAACAGCTCTGCATCTGACTGCAAACTTACTTCCTGTAACAAAATGAGGAAGAGGTAAAGTGAATGTGCTCTTGTGACACACTGCAAAACATGCAAGAACACAGTTCACAACTATCTTTTTCAAGTAATCATTTAGACTCTATGAAAACTGTTATAAACTTTTTTTTATTTTAATTCATGCAAAACCTTTTACTTTGATTTTCCTATTTAACTGAGTTTTTAGGCTACTAAATGTCAGCTGTTTTAACAAATGGCTGAAACATAAAACTTATAAGTAGTAGCAGCACAATCCCAAAGTAATCATTATTTATCATGCAGTAAAATTAAAAAGTAACTCAGGTTGTGATGGTTGTGTAAGAGGACACCGAGTCTGCACATTAGTTTTGACAATAGTGCATAATATTATCTTATATTCCAGAGGTGACTGTACGATTCCTTCCAGAAAAAACACTTTTGGACAGAATGTTTTCTCCTTTCGAGCTACTCAAACTTGGAACACTATCCCAGGAACAATACGTGAGCTGC
>JBAMIG010000018.1:9831682-9842427 GCA_037177335.1 Kiunga ballochi | reverse complement strand
GATGGATGGATGGATGCATGGATGGATGGATGGATGGATGGATGGATGGGCTGTTCTATAGGCATTTAGGGTTACTGTGAGATTGCACGTTTTAGTTCATTTAAATTGAGATAAAGCATTTTTCTTTTCTTAGTCGGATATTTTTAGATATTGTCAAACTGTATCATAATTAAAACCTGGATTTTACGTTACAGCACATAATTTTAATACATTAAGTGTGAGAGGGTTGAAGGATTAATTACGCACTGCATCCTTACTTTTGTATATAGTTCTTGTAAAACAGAGTTGTGTCATCATATATTATTACACTTTATGGTTTACATCCAAGGCGGTGACTGAGATTGTTTACATCATTCTATGCTACCGTTGCCAGAATGAGCAGTAAGTAAGCAGAACTCATTCATTAGTACAGACTTTAAAGAGGATAGAAACAATGTGTTTATTCTTTACCCAGTAAGAAGAGTGCAGATAAAAAAAGAGACTAAGTTCCCACAAATTCTTAATAAAATGTACTGATTGCTTCCAACAGAACATAATATTTACATGGCATGATTCATCAGCCTTGTTCCTGTCTATGCTGATCCAGCTTTCCCAGCTGAGACCAGGAGCTGGCACAAGAACTGCATCACCCAGACTACCCCGTGGAGCCCATGCTCTAAGACCTGTGGCCGCGGCTTGTCCATGAGGATCTCCAATGCCAACGATCGATGCGAGCTCATCAAGGAGTCCCGTCTCTGCAACCTTCGGCCATGTGAGGTCGACATCACCAAACACATCAAGGTTGTTAAACTGCAGTTGCATAAATGGCATAAATGGCCCTGCATAAAAACTTCATCCTAAATTCCTCTTTAATTCCTAAATGTAGAGTCTTTGTCTCCTCAGCCAGGAAAGAAATGCCTGAATATCTACAGGGAAGATCAGCCTTCAAACCTAACCATCTCTGGCTGCATCAGCAAGAAGCAGTACAGGCCCAAATACTGTGGAGTCTGCACCGACGAGCGCTGCTGCATCCCCTACAAGTCCAAAACCGTTGATGTGGAGTTTGAATGTCCTAATGGGTCGGGATTCACATGGAAGATGATGTGGATACAGGCTTGCTTCTGCAACCTCAGCTGCAAAAATCCCAATGACATTTTTGCTGAGCTGGAGAATTACTATGGTTACCCAGAGGTCATGGACTAAGAAATGCCAGTCCACCATATTAGTTTGCATTTGCAGTGTGTGGGCTTCTTTTTTTTTATTTCTCTTGTAGTCTGTGGTTTTTTTTCCTATTGGAAAATGTATGTAAATATAACACGTGTGTGTGTGTCTCCAGAGTGGGTTCATATTGCATGCTGTGCAGTTTCATTTAAGCCCTGCCTGCAGGAAATATTCATGTAAACAAGAAAAACATATTTAAACTATTTATTCAAACAGCTTCAGAGCAGTAAAACTTTGTCTTCCAAACTCCTTGTAATAGATTTGAGACATTTACTACAATGACAAGGGAATCGGTTGCAACTTTTTATTGTCTTTTTTAATAAATACAAACTGTTACATCTTTTTAATGCTTTTCTACAGCTTTAGATGGTTTGTGCACTGCATCCTTACAAAGCTTTATTTAACTTCTACAAAAGTAATATGTTGCTGTAGTGCAAGTCAAATACAGGAGTAGGAGGTGTTGGACAAGTGTTATGGCCACCCTCATGTTAACATGTGGATCCCCTCCTCATTCACCCACATATCCACAACCACATAGGAGCATCACATCTAAAGAGTGAACAATTCCATGGCACTTTGTTCTGTTGTGCTTGATTGCATAGAAATTATAAAAATAAAAAAAGGAAAAAAAGATTTAATCAGGATTAATCACAAAAAAGTTGAATTTGTATTTTAGAATAGATTTGGGATTAATTATGAAGCAAAGGGATGTCCTAAAAATGATTATGATCCCTTTCCCAATGCTATTCAAAATTAACTTTTAGAAGGGAAAAAAAAATTTTTAAAAAAAGGACTTTGGCAGGAAGAAATTTGCATATCGAAAGGATATTTGAGGTCTGTCCCTTTAATTGAAAAGTTACAAATACAGATTGAGGCAAAATATTTTAAAATGTTTTTATCCAAATGCCTCACCATTCCTTCTCCACATCAACAATTCTGCTCCTATGCACAAAACATTCAGACATGGAAAATAGGAATAAATGATCACAATTACAGTGAGAACAAGAGAAACATTTACAGTCGGATATATTTGACAGCAGTGTCAACATGGTATAAGTGGATAAAAACAAGAGCGAGACAATGAAATATTTTTTCCTTTTGTTTTTAAATGTGTGAAATGTTATAAGCTGGTGAACTCTTTAGCCACAGCTTTCTCCAACATTCGTCACTTCAATATCCCTATATGCTGTGTTGCCTCTAATTACACTCCCCCTTGTAAAAAAAAAAAAAAAGCCCAGAAGCATTTTGTGTTAAGATACCTGGATGACCAAGCAGGCCCACAGCTGGCTTTACCATCCCAGTCTACATACAGATGTCGAAAACGGGGCCGCTCAGCTGTACTATGAAATTTGAAACCGAGAGTCCTTTGTGAGTTTTTTTTTCTTTACACATTCAACTGTGCTCCCTTAGTGCTCCTCTCTGCATGAAATATGTATTTACATAAGGAATGTGTATATGCTCGAATTAGAGGCAGCACAGAATAATATAAAAGGGCCTTGAGAGGTTTGTGTCTGGTGAGCAGCAGCTCACTTAGCAGGACACTTCAGTAGACTTGGGCACAGCCTGGTCCACGTTGTTGTTGCCCGTGCCGTCCACAGCACTGTCCATGTGAGAACGGCCGTGCTGGTTCTCAGTCGTGTGACTGCGGCTGCGGGGGCCTTCGTTGGTGTGAGAGCGGGAGCGGTTTCCCTCGCTGGTGTGCGAGCGAGAGCGATTGCCCTCAAAGGAAGTGACACTGGAGCCAGAGGCAGTACGGGAGCGAGCCAGGCGGGTCATGCTGGCAGAGGGCACTAGTGTAAAAATAAATTAAATAAATGAGGGGGAGGAGTTTAGTGAATCAATTTCTGCAGCACAGTAAGTTATATAATAATAATCATCATCATCATCATCTACACAGACATATTTTCCAAAGACGTTTTGTGTTGCATTAAAAAAAGTTCCTCATCTGTCCACAAGGTGGAAGAAAGTTCTCATAGAAAAGTCTGCAAACAGTTTTCATAGAAATTTGCAGTGCAAATTAAAACCATGTTGCATGGAACACATCCAACAATCTAAACAGCAAATATCATGAATACTTACTGTATCCCATGCCCTGAATGAAGTACTTGAAAGCCTCTGTCAGTTTGCCCGGCTGCAGAGAAAGAGCACAATGACGCATAATTAGCCCTCCTATTAATAATCCTCATTTACCAAAACACAAACTCATTTTCTCATCCAGTAGCTTACTATCCCAGGCCTGAGATACAACAGCTGCTACAAGCAGGTGTTGCTCAGTGCGCAGGATTACAACCTAGCAACCGTGGTCCATATCTGCTTCTTGTTAATGCTCTTAAGTACCACCTTCTAATGCCATCTACCCCTCCCACCTCACTCTGTGCCGATTATCCAGCCATATCTAGCCTGCTCTACAACATTAAGAGGCTGTCTCATTTAAGGACATACACACCTGGTCAATCTGGGGCATGCCACCACAGTCAGCCATCTGGAAATAGAAGAAAAACATAGCAGGCCATTAAAATGTTACCATGGCAGTGGGAGAGCGTCCCTTCCTCACCCTCATACAAATCTTGCTCCATTTAAAAAAACCATGCCCCCTGATAGCCCCTGACCATTGAACTCCGATTTAAAATCTAAAAGCCATTTGGTCCCAGTTCTTGGCTTTACAAGGTCGCCACAAGTAAACACAAATAGGTCAGCTACTACACACTACACAGCCCAAGTGCTTATGCATGAACGTATTCAGCTGTTGGAGCCGAGGTTAATGTGTCACCAGGTAAATGCTGAGCCACTGGAGACTTATTAGCTGAATCCTTGCCAAGGCTATTACAACTGGAACTAGTATGTAGGACAGGAGGTCCACAGTGGAGTTAGGTGGGACAGAGGGCAGGAAACGGGTCACTCACCTTCAGCAGGGTAGTCTTTGTTGGGTCAAGCCTAGTGTTGCACTCAACCTGTGCGTACAAACCAAACAAAATCAATTAACTAAAGCATGATGCACGTTTATTGGTGCACATTCCATCGCTGGCATTGAATCGGACCGTTTTATTCCACACGCACGCACACTCTTGGAGATTTAAGGTCTTTCTAGAGCTAAAAGCAGTAACAGCCACACAAATCTCTTGACTTTAACAGATTACATCTAATCTGAGTGACTTGAATTTTCTTCCCTAATCCCACCCCTTATTCCCACCCAAGACTTGTTCAACTGTTTAAAAAAAGGCACGTGCAATCATGCATATCTCTTCAGCTTTAAAAAAAAAAAAAAAAGAGAAGTGAAATGGAAAAGCACGTCCAGCTCCCATTAAGAATGATGGGAAGTACAATCATTAGCATTTGTCTTGTTTTAATAGCTGTGTGAACTGCCTGAACTCACCACAGCATCTACAGCAGGAGAACTGTCTCCAACCACCAGCAGAGAAGGGCACCTGGGGGACAGAAAATACCAGTCACATTCAGCACTGGTCGGAGAAATGCGTTCCGTTGAACAGTAATGCCTCTTGAACTCACTTGAGGGTTGTGACTGGCCTCTCAATTTCCAGATCCCTCCGACTGCAAAGAGACAACTATTAGCAAAATCCACAAAATTGCTATTTTTGTCCGATTTTGACTTTCATTTCATTCGCCTTGGTTCACAGATTGTGCTGGTCATCCAGCTTTGCAGGCTTCACCTTTCATAAGACTTGACAAACAGTTGGAGGTTAAACTGGTTCATGTCATTCAGGATGTGGTGACGGTATGTACCGATTAAAGCGTGGTTGTTGTGGATCTCCTCCTACAATGACCAAAGCAGGAAAGTGGGTTTTTTTTTTTTAAATACAAAGATTTTATTAACTCACGGTACAAAATATGAACCTGTACCTTCCCAAAGAGGTGGGTGATGATCATGTCAGGCATGGCATGGGTCCAGCCACTGATCTAAAGTTGTGCAAAGAGAAAAATCTCAATGCATCACTTAGGAACTATTAAATTTAGGTCAAATAGTTTCTTCAAGCAATTGCAGATATGATTACAAGTGTTTGGTTTTTGTTTTAACCTTGTGAGCAGCCCAGTCCATCCAGCCCTCAGCACATGGATTGATGTTTATGAGCACCAGACCTTCTGCCATGTTTGGGTTGTCCAACTAAAAAAGAAAAAAGAAAATTAACATGAGCCATCATTTCTGGCCTTCTGCTTTAAGACTTCACCTCACTAACTGAAATAGTTTCTGATATTTAAATCCAATACTCCATTGTTTATCAAACTGTTGCTGGTAGCCAACACTGTTAAGATCCGTCTCTCCTTTCTGAGAAATCCATGTTTAACTTTTTAAGAATGATGATCGACAAAGAAGTCTGCAGCAAGGAGTTGAAAGCTGCATATCTGTCCGCTTTGTGTCAACAAGCGAGACTTCCTATCGAGTACAGCGTACATGTTGAGCCAATGTGGTACATTCCTCAGGCTTTTGCAGCTCAGCAGGCTCAAGCAATAAGCAGAGCTGTATTGCCAATATAAGCACAAAGCAGAAACATTAACTGCTCTGCTAATCCAAGAATGATTAAATCTGAAAAGATGAAGTGTGATTGAGAGAGAAAAGCACAAACTTACTGCAAATCTGGTCAGAACGTAGGCCCCGGCTCCGATGCCCATTCCAATCACACTCTTCAGGCTGAGATGCACAAAAATACATGGATACTGTTAGAACAACCGGTTAGAAGACATCTAAACGATGACAGTGTGGCGTTAGTGGAGAAACTGAAGCTTAATTTACCCAAAGTGCTTCAGCACCAATGGGAGCGTCTCAGACACCTGGTCCATGGATGGATACTCGTATCTGGAAAACAAAAAGGCACATTATTATACGGCGTTATCGCAATTATATTGTTCCTTATTATCAGTAGGAGGCCATACAAGGTTAAAGCAGCAGTAAAATGAGATAAGATAAACACCTGCACAATGACACACTTGTCAAATTAGGGCGTCTTAGTGATGAGAGTGATCTTAGCGGCAGTGTCAAAGGTCAGACTGATTTACAAACATCCATTTTCTATGAGCGTTCACGGTGTGTGTGTATATGTGGTGTGAAAGAGATGGGGGGGGGGGGCATTCAACTTACCCAGTAGAAAAGGTGTTTGCTCCTTCGTGCTGCCCCGGGGCATCAACATGGCACACAGCGAAGTGCTGCATGATTTCTGACATGTCCTCATGGTTGAAGAGCGTGTCCCAGCAAGTTTTGTCTGGAAAAATTAAAAAGAAGGTAAAAAGGCTTATTCACACCAAGGATTAAACCCCCCCCCAATCCCCCTTCCCACAACCTAAAAACCAGAAAATGACTTGGGAGGGTTTGCTTTAGTGTTACAAGCAGGTGTGTCCCATCAGCTGAGCTGGATAAGAGTTTTAGTTGTTGTATTACCACAGACTTAATAATAAAGTTAGCGCTGCAGCCGTAATCTCACACCACGTGGTGCAGTCATTCGAAACGCCCCAGGCTTTAGGCACAAACAGACGAACAGATGTTTCACCCAGATCGAGCTGAATAAGGAGCAGGACTTACGGTTCAGTCCAATGTCATGGAAGGTGAGGATGACTGGTCTGTCTCCTTTGGGAGCCCCCTTCATTGTGCAGCGAACCCGTCCAAAAGGAGTCTCCACATCATGCTCCTATAGATCCAAGACGTTTCGGATTAATGCAGAGATTCAGAAAACAAAAAGCTTAAAATGTCATTAAACGTGCAGCAGGAGACAAAGCTGAAGAAATTAAATGAATAAATCTAAAAAAAAAAAAAAAACTGTTTTTCTGATCCATTTCTCCCAAAGTGAACCAAAAATAACTTTGACTCAAGTTTGCACCTATGCATTAGTAACTGCAGCATAACACAACTGAAAAATATATAAATCCTCTCAAAATGACTGTGCAAACATTGAAATGCATCCTAGCGTCTACTCACGCTGACTTCAATTTCAGCAACAATCATTTCCACGTCAGAATCCTCCAGAACCATGATTGCAGGAGACCAGTTGCACAATGCTCACTAGTCACAACAGCTCCCTGAGCTATAGATCCAACACTGTAAGCCTCTGAAGTCGTTTAGCCCTGCACCGAGAGCTGCATTTTATACCCCACCGCTTACCAGTTGGCCCTAAGCTCCCAGACTCCCATGGTGCCTTGCAGGCTGGTCAAAACAAGCTAATTCTAGAAGAGATCCTTAAATTGGATCAGCCAATGTCAGAGGGGCATCGGTTATTGCCTTGACAAGAGCAAGTGTGTGTGTACGGTCTGCAGGTAAACACGATGAATGAATTAATTCTTGACCATTACTTGATCGTTAATATTTTCAAAGCACAATCTGGATGAGGAAATTAATGAAGAAAGCACGGAGACATTGTATTTAATACAGAGAAAAGTGTTTTTTTCCTGGAAGAATTCAAAGTTTGAGGCTGTACCATGTTACAGGTCAGCAGCACAGAGGGACCTTTTATCAGGTTTGTTATCCTGACAGTTTTGACTCTGCTGTATGTGCTTTAGAAGAAACATCCAAGCAGTATTAAACCAATTTACTGGATGCAATGACAATACATCCCCACAGCTTGCTCCTCCTACCCTCCAACTTTGCGAGGCATATTTTTGCACGTAGGCTACGCCGGTAATCCTCCCACATATACGCACACTTGCCGCATGTAGGTGCATCTATGAACCCTGCAGCAGTATGAAGTTGCATGACGGCACAGCTACACACTAGGACATGCGTGGAAACCTCATTTCATCTTACAAGCCCAGTCTAATCACTTCCAGTAGATAAGTGAATAAGAAGACCTGCAATTTGATTTGTGCCTTAATGAAAGCGCACAAGCCATCTTGATAAATAAGACTACAGAGCAGCTATGGCAATAAACCCACAATGTGGTAATAAAAAGCTGAGTTATTTAAACTGCATTGTATGTTGACATTTTCCAATTTATGTCACAACAGAAGATTAGGAAAGATCTTATTTTTGATATTGTGCATCTGAAATTGTACCTTGACAACAAGCTGCTGTACGGCCTCTCTCAGTCCCTAGAAGGGGAAAAAGAAAACAGAGCAATGAGCCATTGTAATTACATAATATAATTTAATTATCCGAGGGCTTCAGCCTTTCACTGAATGCACTTGTGGATTCATGCATGTCATTTTTGGTCATAATATGAATAATTTAATCTTTCTTAGTACAACATTTTTTAGATTATAGCATTTTGCTGTGGTTTTGTTATTTATGATCTCAGTTTTATACATTTCTAGTAAGCAAACTATGCAAACAGTAGTTCTTACTCAAATAGGTCAAAAATGCATTTCAGTCATTTTTCCAGCACTTATTGGTTTGGTGCCTTCTAGCGTACATACCGGCAATTCCCTGTCAACCAGCAGGGGTTTGGACTCAACTACTTGGATGTCATCCATGTCAGAGAGCTGAGGATCCTGTGGGAGGCAGAGAAAAAAAAATAGATTAAAAGGTCAGATTTGTTGAATAAATACACCACAACACCAAACTATGCTATTCTGTAAAGGCAGCAAAGTCCAGCACCTGTGATCTACATTACCACACAAGCCATGTAAAAAGAATCACACACACACACACACACACACCCAAAAAAAAAGCCCACATCAGACACTGATGAGCAAATAAAAACCAAACAGTACAAAGTCGGGTGGAAGATGATCAGGAAATCCAACAAAAAGGAAAAGTGTTGCTAAGCATCACCTCTCTGAAACAAGCTTTAGTTGGTGGTAAGGAACCGAAGATAAACAATTCAGTGCCGTTTCATGGAACCATATCAAGAGATGACGAGGAAGAGGGAGAGAGAGCAAAAGAGGAGCCAAGCTGTGTAGATCATGCTGCTTTGTTAGGGTACAGCAAGCAGACCAACTGCATGCAATTCAAATTAGCCAGTTAAGAAGACTCTTTGTCCACTGGCCTGGCTACTCCTGAGAGCCAGGGGCTTCTCTCAGCTAATGAAGGGCAAAGCAAACCTCCACACACACACAGGAAGCGACAGATTCCCTAGTTCCCAGCAGCTTCTTTTCACACTCTGCTGGCTTTCTAGCTCTTTGCATTCTGCAACTTCTCTCCCTTTGTCTTAGTTTCTGCTTAGTCACAATGTTTACCCTTTCCAGGCTTTCACCGTGTTCTCAACTTCTGTATTGGTCTTCCCACACAGAAAATTCATCTGCCTGGTCAAAGCAAGACAGGTTATTTAGAGGAAGTGATTCATTAGGTTTTAAATGTGGCTGTGCGGCAAACGCACACACAAACACGTACACACAAGCCCCTTTCACAGAGTCCAGCGCCAGCCAGATCTCACAATGGTGAAGGAGGAAGGCGTGCATCAAACAACAGGTTCATTTGTCTGCTTCAGCCCTCTGAAACATGGCCACCGCTGCAACTGCAGGAGCTTTGTTGGAGAGGGCAAGAGATCAGCCGCCACTGAGATTCCACAGCCTCATGAGGGAAAGACATGTTAGGATCATATTGAAAGAAAACAACAGTTTCAGCTACTTTAGATGATAAAGAATGAGGAAGATTCTTGTTTAATAAAACCAGGAGAACATGAATAAACCAACCTTAATTATATTAAATAGAAAGAGACACGCAGACTTCCTCTGCAGATTGCTGCCATCACCACCTGTTACCATGTTGGCAGCAGGAGGGGCCAGTCCATATGTAGGTCACTTCCTGTTTACACCTATAGTGCATCTCAAACTGCTGTGTGAAGCTGATGTTCCACCTGTACTAAGAGGAGAGGAGTACAGTTCTATCCTACAAGATCCAAAAGTCCTTCCAATGCATATACCGTAATCATTTCACAGATTTGAAAAAATTAAATAAATAAGTCCTAAAAAGCAGTGTCCAGATTTTGCTGAATTTATTTAAGTCACATACAAAATAGGAGAGAGATTACATTTCAGCTGAAGCAGCAGGTTTTGTTTTACCTGCTCAGTTCAGACAAGATCTTTCAGATAACAATCCATTTTATCTATAATCAAGTCAACCAAGTTTCCACGTGTGCATATCCTGTTAGGACATGGGAGGCACGTTTCCCAGAGTGGCATGCTAAAAGGCTAAAAATAAATAAAAATTTCAATAACTGAAACAGCTTTTGGTCTGACAGAAGTTAAACGACATTATGCAATCCGTAGAGGAAACAGCAGAAGGGCGTGCGTTTGGAATGACCTGAAAATGTGTTGCAGAGGTCCAACACCATGCTTGTCAATTCTGAATGACAGCATATAGCCTACTTGGCATCTTTGAGTCTCAGGATTTAGCAGTGTCCGTTACTGGAAAGTAAGCCATTTGGAAAGAAAATTACTCTTACTTTACACGTGGCTTATGCTAAAGCAAAGGGGGAGACAAAAACAAAAAGTCAAGCCAACAAAAACTGTCTTTGCTGACTGGGAGCAATATAAGCATATGTATATGCTACTTATATATATATATATATATATATATATATATATATATATTTTTTTTTTTTTTTTCTACAGATCCGCAGTCTATAGAGAGCAAACCAACCTTCTCTTGTTGCCTCCCTATGGTT
>JBAMIG010000018.1:9805045-9815783 GCA_037177335.1 Kiunga ballochi | reverse complement strand
CGAAGGACACTTTGCGGACTACGTAGTCTGCGTACTTAGAAGTGTGCAGTCTCTGAATTGAGAAACAGCCAATGACCTACCTGTGGCATGTCCCTAAACTACCCAATGCTCTAAAATGTAAACACCAGTGTTCATAGTATAAAGAGAGAGAAAAATTACACAAGAAAAATTAAACCTGGAGACATCCCATTCAGAATAGAGGAAATAGAGGCTTGTAAGCTAATGTTAGGTTATTTGTCCTCCTGTGGCTGACACCATGTAAACAAGCATCACAACAGCTGTCTAGAGATTAGCCTGAAGCATCAACAAGCACACAAACAAACAGTGATACAAGTTGTATACAGAGAAGCAAAGACCAAAAGCAATCAGAGAAACGCTAATGTAAGAGTAATTTAGGTTACAAAATCCTTATAATAGCATGCTTACCCAATCTAAATGTGCCTGTGTGCGCGTTTAATATGGTTGCTAACATAACAACCCATTCTGAGAGAATCAGCATTAACAGCATATGGCCATATTACAAACGGGGTTAAACCTCTGTGTACAGGTTGTCTGTGCGATACAAGTCAGGGGATTACTGCTGGAACCAGTTAATACAACAAACCAGCAAGTTAATCCTTAAAAATAAACAAACAGCCTTTTATTTGGAATTCCAATGAAAACTCATCCAGCCTCCTTATATGTTTTTATTGAAACTTTTCCTACAATCTTGAAAACTAAATGAATCCTTATGTGGGATGCATGTTTAACGAATAATACTGATCTTGTTTGTGTAGAAAAGGAGAGATTGTAGGAATGGACTGAAAGAAAAAAGGCTGTGTTTCTCAGTCACACGCTCAGCGGTTCTGTCTGAGTGCCAGGCTCACTACTCTGAGTGTAATCTCTATTGATCAGAGGAGGGAGGGATGGAAAAAAAGAGGACAGGAGGGCTGTGTCACAATCTAGGTCGTCCACTAGTAATCCCTTGGGATGGCGGTATGTCCTGGGCACTCAGTGCCAACTGCTGAGCTCACCCAGCTTCTCTTCCCTGCTCTCTGTTTGGAAAGTTCTTGCCTTGTGATAAATAACCTGTTTCAGTTTGCTCCCCGCTCACATGATCTGGTGTTATCTAATAGAAATTCCTGATTTTTATTAGCCCTTCAAGTAGGGGGTTAAATATTTAGGCAAGATACAAAGACAACCTCTCATTCATACTTGCTGAAGGAAAAAGCAAGAGAAACACATTTTTTCAGATGGTCATAGTGTAAAATAAAAACACACCTTGTGGTTTACAGTACGAAATTGCCGAACGTCACCGAACAGGGAGATTTTGTAAATACTGTTGGAAGTGAGAAGTGGTGCATCGCTGTTACTAAAAGCATTTTGCAGCTGGAGGAGTTGCATCATTGGTTTGACTGGTACTGGTACTGGTACTGACACACGTGAAATGAGTCAAATTGAAAACTGGTTTCATCTGGATGGGTAAATGTACAAATCCATTTTTACACAGTTATACTTCACTGACCCACAGTTTGATAGAAATTCAAGTACACTGATCCTCTCCAGGAGACTTCGACCAACAAAGATCTCTTCAAAAGCGAATCGGAGTGCAAGAGGATGGAGTTACAGCAGGATGCATGTTGACTTTTAAGCAACTATATGTTTCTCTCACATCGGCGAAGTTTGTGAATTCACCATCAGAGGACCACTGAACAATTACGGCACGATCGAGCTGCAGGAAGGGCTTGAAAGTGTGTGTTGCCACTTTTTTTAATTTTACCAGCTAAATATAAGAGGGGGAAAAAAGCTGTTTACAGGAGAAAATCCATGAATGTGTGGTGGTTTTAGGTTTCTTTCAGCTACATTATGATCAAGCTGATGTTCAGAGTGACTTAACTTATTATTTCTAATGAGCTCTGCTATTTGGTCTCATTCATTAAGACCCGATTAACTTCCAACATACTGAATATGGAAAAGTATCCTCTAAGTGATAAGCACCTCTAATTCATTTACACTTTCTACTCACCACTTATCACCATGCCTGTGTGTGAGCTTCAAATGTCTAGTGCTGACTGAGTGGGTCATAAATTGCCACCTGTCCCTGTGGTGTTCATGGCTTCCCAGTGACTGAAGAGGTGGTTGCAGGGACTACATGGGGCACTTCTCTTTCAGTTTATGAAATCTGCCTCTAAAACATGACTATTCTACTAATATGCTCCTATTTTGGATTCACAAAGATATTAGCAAAAACCTGTGAGACACTATCTGGTGCCTTCAAGGGTCAGACCTTTTTATTCCACAGTGTGAAACCAGACAGAAAGCTGAGGAAGATAAAGCCATAATGAACACTGTGAATGCCGAAAGGGGGCTCCTTCATCAGAGAATGTCCCAAACATGCGTAGGTGTAACAACTCCTACCTATAGGTGGCAACATTCATGTGAATGCCTGAGCCTGTGTCTTTAGAGAGGAGTTTGGCTGCATTGCCAGGACTGTCCCCATCCCATCATCTTGCTCCCACACATGGCTTTTCTCATGATGTAATAGAAAACCAGACCACCTTTTCCCATCGTGTTTAGCTGATTTTCACACTTGTTACCTAAATCTTCTGCATTCAAACTACTGTAAGATTATCAAAAGACCAACTTCAAACTTAGTCTGATGTCTTTTAGTAGTAAATGTTTTGTTTTGTAGCATCCAGTTTGGATTTTCTTTATCCATACGTTAACTCTGGTATACTCCTCTGTTACCTAACTGACCAAGCTGTCTGATGGCTTCTTATCTGTCACCAACAGCACCGTTTACATTTATTCTAATCCTGTCCTATTTGGTCATTTAAGCAATCATCTTGTATTTATTTCACCTCTAAAATGCATCCTTCATTTTTAATTTCCTGTCATAAACCTTATACTTCAAACTTTTCAATGACCTTAAAATAGGTCATAACATCTGTAAATGTGTTAGTCTGTCACATAGTTGGCACGTTGTCCAGCCTTAAGCAAATGAACCTCTTTGCTTTTGATAAGTGCTGTTTGTTGCATACCAAGGAGACACCGTTTCCACTTCACATGCCTGTTTGCTGCATGCAACATTGTCTTGTCATTTGCATTTGCAATTTCCCCCCCAAAAAAGTCCCGTTTAGCATGTTTATTCTTTGTTATGCAGGTAATCAAATCAGTAATCTGCAAATGTGCAGCCTACACTGGAACTTAAATGGTTGCTGAGAGTTTAGAAAAGTCCACTTTGCCTTTAGGAGCACTTGAAAGAGAAAAGCAAACATTTCAAATGCCACATGTTTGCTCAAATTCATCTCGCCACTGTGGTCAGTCAACTCGGTTACATCACACACTGAGCTGTATAGGGTGACTGCAGCCTCAGGGAACAAGGTTTGAATGTTAACGTTTAACGTGAGCTAATTTGCATATAGTTCTCTGCGCCTCAGATCTAGGCAAAAGGGGATGCAAGACTTTTCTTTTTACAGAAAGGGTTCTTAGTTTCTGTGATATTAGAATTTATTGTTTGTTTAAAAGTAATTAAAGAAGTTATATAGAAAAGTTTTAGTCATCGTTTCAGTATTGTACACAGGACATTGTTTGCAGCAGTTTAATCTCTAATTCAAGTCCTAAAACTCTGCTTCCCTCTGGTGGTTAGATGATGCTAATCTGAGACAAAAGAATTCCCTTCAGATTTATTTTTTAACAAACCCTTCAGTGACATAGAATTTCCTCTTTGTGGAGTTTAGGAGATCACTACTAACTAATAACACTTTGGCAAATACCTAAGATACCAAAAATACAAAATAAAACTAGCATATATCTGTGTTTCGTGTCTATTTTCATTACTGCAAACAACACTGAACATGTACAAAGTGCAAACTTTCACATCACATGCAAATGAAGAGGCTGGGGAAACATGGAGCAGAGAATGAGGGCTCTATGAGCAGGTATCCTCTGAGCTGAGCAGCTCCAGCAGAAATGGGGCTATAGTGTGTGCTGCCCCCTGCTGGGAGAAAGGGGAACTTCCAGCTGAAGCGTGAAGGAGACACTCTTCTGGTTTCCAGCTGAAGCTCCTCTTTGACCCCACTCGTCTGTGTCCAGGCTGAGGCGGTTGCTTTCCTCTGACCTGCACATAAGCTCTGGATCCTTAAGCTGAGGAACCGTCTCTCTTCAGGAGGGACTCGGTTGGGAAGGATTGTTGAACTTCACCTCACATCTCAATTGAGTTCTGAGAGCTGCATGTTCAGGGTGTAAAGTTGAGCCCTGTTTAGATGGTCTGCTCGGGTTCTCAGGTTCAAGAGGTCAACTCAGGGAACAGCTGCAGAATCCCTTTGAAGTGAAAACGGACCATCTTCACTGTACTTAAACCAGAACTTGGTACCACTGGAAACTGAAAAAAGACTACATTGCAAGTTACCTAATTAATTAAGAGTCATTCTAACTGAATTAGGAGACTTTTTAAATGTAAAATTAATATAAAATTTACTGGGATAAAACACACTCTGACCTTCTGGCTTCAGAGATTAGCATCATTTTAACCATAAACCATGTAATGATTTATATTTTGCTGATTACATTTCACACTGTGTGCTGCACAGTTTTAATCTACCTTTGTGAAAGTGAGCATCTTCTGGGGGATGATGGCAATCTTGACCAGGTAGGCGATGGCCTTCATGACATGGCAGCTGAGCACGTCTCGGTCCTTCTCTGCATGTTGTTTATTGGAGAAAAAAGTTCCACACAGATCAGCACCATCGTAAACCCATCCTAAAGCTCATGTGGAATTTAACCGTTAAGCATGGATGCAAGTCCTGTTGGGACAATAGGGCATTAGAGGGCGTGCAATGAACAGCCTTTCATGAGGTGATGAGCCATTACACCGGCAGTGGAGTCAAAGATCACAAGAACTGCCTATTTCTAAAGCTGAATCTGCATAATGGTGCATTTTAGTCTATCACTTTCTAACTTTTGTGCTCACTCAGACACTAACTTTAAAGCATTAAACATGGCACGTATCAAACATTAGAAATCACATAAATAATTAAAACAATTATAATATTATTTTATTCAGCTTTTGTCTGATTCAAAACATTTTGCATATTTGTCTAATTTTCTTTAAGTCTGACTCGCAGGTATAAATTTAATAAAATAAAACTTTCATCTAATCTTTAAATATCTACCAACAGCCGTAGGGAAAACGGCACAACTTGTGATAGATGTTTTCCTATTCAATCACATTTCCATGGAAAACTCATAAAATAAGACCTAGTAAACAAAACAGAACAACAACAAAAAGATGCTTAAAATAAAAGTTTTAATGTTTCTGATCCAGTTAATAAAAACAGCTGAGGCTAAAATACAAGAAATATTTCATTTAAATGTTACAAAAACCTTTGCTAAGCTTTTAGCTGGTGCCATTAAAAGCATCTGAATCTTCATAAAAGTTGGTTTTGAATGGATTTTTCTCCATTTTACCTACTGCATCTGCTTTTATTCAAGTAGAGGTCTGATGTTCCCCCTGGTGTGTGCTGTCGTCACACAGAGGCAAATTAAACCACTTACATCGATATTCACTTTTTTTTTACATCCCTGCTGTTTGTGTTCAGGACAGTTGAGGTTTAAGATGAATAAACATGATTTTCACTGCAGAAAAGTCTTGTTTCTATTCAGCTTTCATTAGAATATATTATGCATTTATGACTAACTAGTCAACTGGTTTCTTAAACTGGTGTAAAAAATTAAAGGCAAATATTCTTTTTTTTTATCTTAAAGGATGGTCTGATTACACCACACACCTGAATTGATTACAACATTCCTACCTGCAATCTAATCAGGCACCAACTATTAACACCTTCACAGCCAGTTCTCCTGCCCTTTATCTCATACAATGACAGCAGTCATTTACATCAGTGATCCTTATTCACATTCATCATCACATAACCTGTACTGAAAGCTTTATGCAAAAAGATAGTTTTAGATTTTGAATGGCTGTGGGTCTGCTGGTTTCATTAGATCTGCTAACAGCATTTTGCTTTGATTGAAGATTTGTTCTGCAGCTGCTTAAAGGTATGTTATATGAAACGAAGATTCAAATAACACTGCAAAGCCTGGAATGAGTCAAGAGAGATTATAGTAGAAATGAACTATTTTAAGCTTCTTTAAGTTGTTTTAAAAATGCATTAATGGTATAAACCCTTGTGGACCATAAGATTCTCTGGTACTGGCCTTTTATGTGTTCCCAAGGTCTGAGCTAAAACATGCAGTAAAGCCTGCTTCTGTTATTTATGGACCTCGACTGTGGAACAACCTGTCAGAGAAGCTCTCATCTGCAGAGACTGTTGATGCTTTTAAAAAGAAGCTCAAGATCTTTTTAGCTTGGCTTTTATTTGAATTCTTTGGACTTTAATTGATATTTTATTTCATTGCTTTATTTAATTTTTGTTTTATGTATTTACTCATTCAATTTACTTATTTATTTTGTATCTATTTTTTATGTTAAAATTTTTGTAAATGCATTTAAATATTGTTTTTTTTTCTTTTCTTTTTTTTTTTAAGGGTATTATGTCATATTCAAACTCCAGGTTATTCTCACGGGGATCATCCGCACTGGAGGTGCTGCATTCCTGGTCTTGGATTGGTACTTCAGTGACTTTCCAGGTCTGGGTGGCATGGGGTCTGTTGACCCCGGCCTGCTTGACCTGGGTGTGGAATGTGGATGGATCCCAATATAACTATTTCCTGACATTAACATCAGTGCTGAGGCCGATGTTTTTTCTTTTATTTTTTATTTCAGTCACTATATAAAAATTTCAGATAAGAGATAGAGTTATGTTGTGGGTGGGGGTGGGGTTGTCTGTCTTTGTGTAGGTATTTGCCTACATGTCATTAAGTGTGTTTTTTTTTAGGGGGGGGTTTGCTATGTTGTCTGTTTTGGGTGTTTTTTATGTAACTGATTTTATCATGTACTGCACTTTGTGTTGCCTATGGCATGAAAAGTGTTTTATAAATAAAGATTGATTTAAATAAAATTGAGGAAAACAAGTGAAAGATTAAGTTTTCTCCATCAGTGAAAACAAAAGATGTGATTCCTGTAGAAGAAAAAATTACCTGACTTTATTTTTCCAAGATTTTTTTTAAACCTTTTAGCATTACCAGTTATGTAATGACAAAAGCTTAATGTTATAGTATGTCACAAATGCAATGAAATGCAAGAAGTGAACAAAATCCTCCTCTTTGCATGGAAATGAAGGTAAAAAAAATAAAGACAGAGTCACAGTGAACAGCTTTGTCTTATGGAAATACTTCATTTCTGTTTAAATAAATGAGACTGGGAACCCAGATGAGGTGTTAACTGCTGGAATGTGACTGAAGACGCCCATGTTTGATGGAGTAACACACTCCAACCACAACTTTCCACCTAACCTAATGTGTCTATTTGTAGATTAAAGCCTTCCAAAGATTTATTTTAACAAAAAATTCTCTTAATCATCTTTCCCAGTTAACAAGAAGATTTTCTACATTAACAGTTAACATAATTGTTGTTGTGTTGGTTCTGTAAAGGTTATTGGGAAAATGTACAAACTAATACATACATGAAATTCGCATTATTTCTCACATAGTTTTAAAGCATTTTTAGTCTTTTGGTATGGATGTTTGAGTGATATCTATTTTATCATATTCTAACAGGAACAGACAAAAGTGTTAATGCATCAGGTAAGGAAATGATGTTTTAGATATGGTATGAAATTCCATAGAGAACAATGTATCTCATATTAAGCTGCCATGTTTTTGGAATGACCAACTTTCTCATATTTAATGCCTAAAAGTTAAATACATGGCAGAGTGTATTAGATCTTAAGGACGCCTCTAATCAATAATGAAGCGAGGGAACACCAAGTAATGCCCACAGTGAAAGGATCTCCACTTTTGACAAAATGGCAATTCCTTTTGTGTCTGGCTCCACCTTCATGGCTATGGCTCATCATTGCATGAAAGGGTGCTCATTAAACTTCAGTGCACACCCTCTAATGTCCTATTGTCCCAACAGGACTTATATTCAGAGCAAACCAGTTAAGGTCTACATGAGCTCATCTTTCTCCAGCAAACAAGATGCAGAGAAGGACTGAGAAGTTTGGAGTTCTGTTGGGTCCCACTGTTTCACGAGGCAGTGTTCAGAGAAGAGTCTTCATGAAGGCCACCACCTACTTGGCCAAGATTGCTGTTATCCTCCAGGATGCTCCAAACAAGATGCTCACCTTTACTCAGGTAAGAAAAGGCAAAAGAGACTAAAAGATATTTGACAACAAAAAATAAAAGCCAAAGACATTTTCTTTTGATTTATTGTTTTGTAGTTGATGGACAAGCTGGCACTGGTCATCGCTGAGGACAGAAAATGTGTTGAGAACAACATCCGGGTCTGTTTGTCAAGTCACAAATGTTTTATCAAGGTAAGTTTCATTCAGCCTTGTTGTCCACAATTTATTCTCCTTAACTATAATTAGGCTCAGTGGGCTCTCTATTAACTCAATAGTGTCTTTATTTTTCAGATTCCAGTTGTGAGAGATTCACTGAACAGTAAGAGGAACTACTGGAAACTGGACACCAGTCGGATCACAGCGAAGATGGCCCGTCGTCACTTTAAGGGAATCCTGCAGCTGTTCCCTGAGTTGACCTCCAAAGTGGAAGCAGAGAACCTGAGCAGGACATTGGAGCAAAGCTCAACTCTAAACCCTCAACCTGACGCCTGCAGAGCTGCTCAAGTGAGACGTGAGGGGAAGTTCAACGGTCCTTTCTCAATTGAGTCCCTCCTGAAGAGAGACGGTCCCTCGGCTCAAGGATCCAGAGCTTCTGTCCTGTCCGGTGTGCAGGTCAGAGAGGAGCAACAGCTTCAACGGGGGACAAAGAGGAGCTTCAGCTGGGAAACAGAAGAGTGTCTCCTTCTCGCTTCAGCTGGAAGTTCCCCTTTCTTCCCAGCAGGGGGCAGCACACACTATGGCCCCATCTCTGCTGGAGCTGCTCAGCTCACCAGGAGGATACCTGTTTACACTGAGGCCTCATTCTCAGCCAATGCTGCTCCATTTTTCACCACAGTGGTTACATCACATGCTATGTACCAGCATTTACCCATCAGGCTTTCTGTTTCATCATGTGATGCTTCCTGACATACTTGTTGTTTTTGCTCTTTAATGCTGTGATGTTTGTGTCATTGTTCTGGCATTTGTAGTCGCACTATTCTGTGTACAGTGTTCCTATTTTAATGAATAATCAGCTCAGTGTTACTGATATCAACTGAAAAGGGACTTGAAAGGTTTGTTGATTTAATGACATTTTATCCAACTAACATTAGTTTATTTCAATGATTTTTTTAAGCTCAATGCTTGATTCACTGTTTACTCTGTGATGAAACACAACACAGGCTTCTGTAAAATCTGGTCTTATACAATATACAGTAGAGAGTGATTACATGCCCTTGTTTATTTGTCCGTGTTGCCTCCTGCCTTCAGAAATCAGATGTTCCATGAATCATTTCTTTTTTCAATTTTTGTGCAAATTATTTTGCTGTAATTGCAGCATCACATTTAGTGTGGACATATATAGGGTATTTGATCAAAGTTAACAACAAAAAACTTTTAAATACATTATCATATTTCTTTAATCAAAGAAAATATTTTTTCAAATAAAAACCTGCAGATTCTTTGTTTTTCATACTAAGTTTTTGGAAAAAACAAAAATATACCATCAATATTTTATTGAAAACAGAAGTAGAAAGTGTCATTAGTAGCAGGTGAGTAGAAAAACAGGATGTTTTCACGTGTACATGACTTCATGGAAGACTTTAGACCTATTTTACATGGAAAACAAAATGTCCTGATTTTAAATGGCTGTCCTCATGACTCAATAACAGAGTAACAGTTTTGCTTGTCCTGGATTTTTTAATAATTTACAACCAAAAGGCATGCTGAATGATTTGCAAATTGGTGTGAACATAGTTAATAAACTATACAACTAAAAAACATTTCAAGAATGAATAAAAATATTGACAAAAACACATGCTCAAAGTTGAACCTTAGAACCTCTAAGAGATCTTATTCTGTTAAAAAGGGTTTGAGTTCAACCTCTAATAAAAAGGTTTCACAGATTAAAATGAACAGTAGTGGCACAAGATTTGCCCAAAATGTTTCAATCACTGATAACTTGCAATATTCTGACAGGTAAACGTTTCAGCTAATAACGTAGAGTTGTCCTTCCTCTGCAGTCTCACAAGGCTTCAATGTGTAAATTTCTCTTTTAAATCTTATTTTACATTTTCTAAGGTTTATATCCTTTTTTGGAGGGGGGTCATTTAGAGTAGGCTATTTAACTCAAGCGTCTTAGTTTAAAAACAAAAACAAACCTGTGATACTTTTGAACCCCTTAATGCCTGAATAAAGAACTGTACAGAAACAAACAATTTATATAATCTGAAAACTTTGACCAAAATAACAACACACAACGGGGCCTATAAACACGGCAACACCGTGGCAGCCTTGGCACTTTTTGAGCTGATAGAGGAAAATGAAGAGGAAAACAATGTGATCCAGGCAGAAGATTTGTTATTATTGTCGGTTGCCGAGATGAAAATAAGGGTTAAACGTAGATGATGCCGGGGTAATAGGCTGTTTCTCAATTCAGAGACTGCACACTTCGACGTGTGGATTTGCAGACCGCATACGTCATACTGGCGCGCCAAGTGCCGTTCCAATTCGAAGTGCGCTTCAGATGCAGA
>JBAMIG010000018.1:9780481-9803624 GCA_037177335.1 Kiunga ballochi | reverse complement strand
TGCAGACTTCAAATGCGCGCTTCGGAAGGAGCAGAGCTAGCTTAAAACAAGTGTTCATGCTATGTATCCTTCGCGGTTTCAAAATCCCCAGAATTCATTGCGCGCCAGATAGAAATGAATAAGAAGCAGTTCATTGTCTGCATTGACTTTGGTGACACTTAAAACGTGAAACATAAGATAATTCTGTCGGGACAGAAGACACGGAACAAAGCAAATGAAATAAAATGCCATTTTATTGTTCAGCCGTGTCATAACCTCGTCTCCAAAATAAACACAGCAGGACTACAACTGTCTGTCAACTTAGCTACCCTTGATAGCACATAAAACTGGGTTTTATTAAACCACCAACGATAGCGTTAGAATTTTTCTACCAGACATCCAATGATAGCATACAAAATAGTTAAGCTACCAGTGATACTGTATATAAAACACTTGCCTCTAGATTTATCCCCAACACACCCTCAATTTCACCCATATCCCTCTTTAGAACATTTGACACCGACATATTTTATGCTTAAACAAGCACATATTAAGAATGCATAATTCTCCATTTTTGAGATTATAAAAAAAACTACACAATGTTACACTTTAAGTCAGAGTACATGTCAACTGATTATTAGTGTTCTACACATTCGACCATAACCAAAGGAACATTGTATAATATCACTATAACTTAACACTACGTGTAACATACGTTCTTTAAAAGAAAAAAGAAAAAAAATTACAAATGATTAGCACTGAAAAGAAATGAAATGGCTAGTGCGAAGGCAAGCTGGGTCAGTACCATAACAGAATGAATACAAAAGAAATTTTTAAAAAATCCATAAGAAAAATAGAAACAAAAATGATAACAATACAGGCAAGGCTAAAACATGTGTTTCACACTGTAAGATCCACCTCATGTGCACTCATCCAAATAGATAACCTGCTCTTGGACCTCTGCTGTATGATTTTACATCTGATACTTTTATTCCTTCTCTCGCCCCTCTTTTCAACTTGCTTTAGCCTTCCTCTGGCAACCATCGTTTATTTTTTGTCAAGCACTTTCCGAGACCATTTATTCCTCTTTTATACAAGGCTCTACAGGGCAATGCTGCTTCAGACAATACAGGCCAGTCTCAATGCAGGTTCTACTAGAAAACTGTAAAGAAAACACACAAGGATGCTTTATTAATACACTGTTATGAGGCTATGCATTTCAAAAAATAAACAACACTGTTTACAGCAATTTACGAGTTCTGTGGACCATCTCACCAATCCTACAGGTCGGTGTCAAACCAGGCCAGCTGGTTGCTGTCCATCAGATCCTGGGTGTGACCAAGGTCTGGCAGAGGGTCAGTGTGGTGACCCAGGTCAGGCAGCGTGTCAGCATGGTAGTCGGCACCTTCCATCATGGGGTCTAACAGGGAGTCCTGCCCGTAAGCTGCAGGGTAGGCCCGATATGCTCCATCTGAGAAACAATCAAAAGACAACATGTTCCAAAAGGATTCATTTAATCTACAACCTTTTATTTTTCCACTTTAGAGCTTTACAGTAAAACTAATGTTCACTTAAGTTGATTACTAAGCTTGGACCAACGATGATGTACATCTATAGCTTTTAGGTGAAAAACCCTTATTCTTTATAAAAGAGGAGAAGCCAAACTGGTCAAAATACAGTGTGTTTGCACATGTTTTCTCATGTCACCATGCTGGAATATCAGAGAAACATGTGAAAATTTCCAACCTGGGTTTCTGCATTATAAAATCTGTCTTTTATGGATTAGTGTGTTACAGTAGTAGTAGAACTTTTAAAGTATTATTTTCCTACTTTGCTTTTTGGCTTGGTCCAAACATCATTTTGTGACTTGGATGTTAAATAAACTGGTTGGGTTACTTTGTGTTGCAGCTCGGGTAAAAACAAACAAGCACAGTATTTTGAGTCTGACTCATTGAAACCAAGGTGTTTTAGTTTAATAACATTTTAAAATTGATCAAATCCAGATAAAAATCACTAAATCTCAACATTGGGAGTTAGACATCGTTGATAGAGTATGTTAATACATTAGTTTTTAAATATCCAAAAAGATCAAATTGAAAGAACCAGAGGAAAGATTTCATTTCATGATGACAGACTTACCATCCGGCCTGTAAGCCAGCGGGTCTCCCTGTGCCCCTATTTCCAGTCCCAGGTCTCCAGTCTACACAGAACCAAAAGTGATAAATAAACTGACAGTCTGCTTATGTGGCCAACAGTGTATAAAATTAAACATTCAAAGAGCAAAGTTATTGTAGAAAAAGATATCTGAATATATATCACATTAAATCATGATCATTTTTGCTCATTAGGTTTATAACAACATGAAGGGGAAAAAAAGCAAAAAGCAACCCACAACCAAATTGGCTAAATCCCGCATTAGCTTGAATAAAATGGACACTCCCACCGCTGTGTGTAAATACAGAACATGCAGTACCACCATCAGAGCTTATTTATTTAGTGTGTAGGCTCATACATCATTCCAGGCCATGGGTTCAGTCCTGAACAAAGAGCTGGTCAGCTCCACTGACAGACGCTTCTTGTAGTCCTGGGGTTTGTCCTCAGACATGCGGAACAACACAGCTGCTGCATAAGTTGCTAAGAAGGTCAACAATACAAATTAACTCAGGTTGACAGTCAGAAATGTACACACTCATATTGTGCTTGTAAACTCACCAACCCCCTCGTTGCGGGAGTGCAGCAGCTCGGTGAGAGGTGCAGTAGCTCCTTCAGCTTCAATTGCTTCCGCAGCTTCCTTGTCCTGGGCCAATTCACACAGCACACCTGCTGCGACACGCTGGATATTCTCTACTGGAGAATACAGCAACTGGATACAAAGAGGATAACACATACATAACACAATAAGAACACAACAGGAAATCAAGACGAAACATTTTATTTGACAAATACGGTCACAAAGAAGCTATTTGTGACTGAATACTACAACTAGAGTCTGGGTTTGCTCTTACCTGGACAAAAAGTGGAATGGTGTTAAGACCTCTAATAACAATTCTGTTGTGAACATCCCGGGCAAGGATATGCAGGGCTCCCGTGCACCCTTCCACGATTTCCTCCATACGTACACCCTCCTGGATGCATTTGAAAGAAGACGTTTTTTAAAATACGTACAAAAAAGAAAAAAATCTAAATGATCCAACAGAGGAAAATGTGACATTTATCAACATACAACAAACTGCTGTTGGTTGCCTCCCATGCTAGTGCGCCTCTGGGTGTCCTGATGAGCTCTGACAAGCAGCTGGACCAGTCGGGGGATGGCTCCCTGCTCCCGCAAAGCACTGTGATTGGCTGGGCAGAGCGCCAGGTTGCGAATAAGACCAACTGTTGCCTAAAAACACAACATGTAATGTGTAAAGACTCGATTCTGACAAGTCCATTCAATCTGAAATATAAGGAGACAAATGTGGTAAAAAATTACCTTGATCAATGGCCAGTGAGACGGAGGATGCAGGAGTTTCACAACCACTGGGAGTCCGTAGTGAAGGCGCACAGCATTTTGGGCCATCTCAGCATCCTGGTGGCGGGATGTGAGATGACGCAGAGCACAGACTGCTGGCTCTGTGATGTCCTCCCTGTCACCAGCACGAAGCACCGTACGCACTAAAGCCTCAATGCCGCCAACCTGGCATGAGAAAATCATTCAGTGAACACTTTCATGTCATAGACAAATTAGACCTGCTAAACAATTATTGTTTGCAATACGCACTCCTCTGATAAAAAAAAACAAACTTTTTCAAGTTGGCAAAGTTTCCAATACACACCTGGCAGACCATGAGTTTGTTACTGTAGTTGTTGCAAGTCAGGTTGGAGAGAATGCCAGCAGCACAAGTCACCACGTTGATGTCATCACTGCCCAACAGCTGGACTAAGGTCCCCAAGAGACCCTCCATCCCTTCCTACAGAAAGCAGCACAAAAAGATTGAAATTTAAAATCTTTAAAATCAGATACTGAGAATTGGAGGAGCTTTCCTTTAAACTTTTTAATCTTTATTTTAACATGTAAAATAGAAATAAATATGTTTTCTTTTTGAGATTAAAACATCCTGTTGACGTTTAGTTACAACTCTGAATCTTGAGTCGCTATAAGTTGTTATTTATGACTAGAATAATATTTTACCTGCTTAGTAGCAGCATCAGAAAGATTTCTCAGAGTCCAAAGGCAGTTCTGAACCAGACGCTGGCTTGGATCAGTCAGATGAAGCCCCAAGGCCTGCATGCCTCCTGCACCAAAAAGAAAAAAAAAAAGGTAATTACATCACAAGAGCTCAGAGCGCAATGGTGCCTCCACATAGACTCACATATGGTGAGTATTTAGGAAATTAAAAATAAATATGTAGGTTTCTTTAGAGTGAATAAAGCATGTAAGGATGTCGAAAATATTCCTTACAGTTTAGGTAAAGTCTACAAACACCCTGAGGAGGGATAATTAGGCCGTAACATCTATTTAGTGTTGTGAAAATATAAAAAAAAGGTACCATTTCTTTTATTGCAGGGTGTTTTCAGAATCCCTGCAATAAATGAGGAACCACTGTAACCCTAAATTACAAGTCAAAGCTGTGAAAAAATCCACTTGCATGGCAATGTGTTGTACCAGATTTATGCTCAAATATTTTTTCACCATACAATTGTGATAATATGTTTACACATACCCAAGCAGAATTTATGATTTATTGGACATTTATTTTCAGAGAGTATGAAAGATAACACAAAAGCTCTTCTTTCACTAATGGTTAGTGCTTGGGTGAAAACATTCCTAATAAACAGTGTTTACATTTTTTTCTAAAATCATAATGACAGAAACTGTACAAATGACAGATTAAAAGTTTACATACTCCAGGATTTAATACCATGTATTTCCCCCTTTTACATCAATGAAAGCTTAGAGTCTTCTGTGGTAGTTGTGAATGAAGCCCTTTATTTTGCCCAATAACAGAGCTGCCTATTCGGTTTGAGCAAAAGGTCTAAAAAGTACATCCCATGCACAGCTTCAGGGCTGATGAGTGCAAATTCTCTCCAGTATTTTGGGTTAAAATATAGCATTCTTCAAGTGTCCCATGCCTTTGTAACTCCCACATCCCCAAAACATCAGCAATCCACCTCAATGTTTCAGTGGGAATAGTGTAACCTTTATGTTTGTGGCCAAAAAGTTTGATTTTTGTTTCATCACTCCAAACAATTGGTATGTTTTTTGTAGCATTCATGTAGTAATGGGTTTGTTCTGGTGACACGACCATGCAGTGGCTCCTTCTTTTGCACCTTAAAGCATCCACACTGCTTTTTCCTCAGAGAATCCTGTACTTCAGCTGAAGTCTTCTTCAGATGATTTTTCCATTCTTTGTTCCTTAGACATCTTATATCCTTCCCGTTTGATACAATTCTGTTACTTTTCCCACAGATCTTTTGACCATCCGGATTTTAGATGACTCAGAACCCAGAGATGTCAGTGTAAGGTATATAAACCTATATGTGCACAACTGTATAGTGGTACAGTTTAATTTCAGAACCAGAGGTAGGTACATACCTGCTTCAACAATGGCAGGCTTGTTGCTTGAGCAAACGGAGAGCACCTTAAGCACTCTGCTTGTGGTCCACAGCAGTTTCTCATATGTGAAGGTCCTCATGATGTTGACCAGGGCCTGAGGACCACCACTGGCCAAAATTATCAACTGAAACATGGACAGATCATTAAAAATCAATATAAAATTGCGTACAAAGAGAAATGTAGTAAAGTTCATGTATTTGCAAGTTAAAAGGAAGTTCATGTGCCAATACCTTGCTTTCCTGATTGCCATACGCCAGGATCTGCAGACAGTCAGTAGTGATTGCCAAGAACTTAACATTGGTGTTGGATAAGAGTGCCACCATCTTTTGCAGGCCCCCAGCTAGGCGCACTGCCATTTTGGCCCCTTCCTGGTGCAACAGCAAATTGTGAAGTGTAGTGATGGCATAGAACAAAACACTGTCCACTGGTGAGCTGGAGGAAGGGGGGGAAAAACATGTTTAGTTTAAAAAAGAAAAAAAAAAGAAGTAGTTCTTTTTGTGTGTGTTTTTAAATAAACTATATGAAAGGAGTTAAATTAATGCTTGTGAGAAAACAATGAGTTGCTGAAACTATAACAAATTTATGCCATTAATCAAAGCCAATGATGGTTAACTGTTCCAAAATATAGCAGTGTAAATAGTCAAAGCAGGTTACCATAAATATATAAACAACATTGATAACACTTTCAAGAATCTCATCTAGTGAGTACAGAGTAGCTGTATAAAATTAATAAAAAAAACATATCAAAGAAAACAGAGAATGGTTTATGAACACAATCCATAAAGCAAACTTCTGAATCAACAAAATAATGGAGGTAAATATGTTTGGGTGCTCTGGTATATCACAGCAGCTTTCATTACAAACATAAGAACGCACTCAAAATACAAAGCAATCCAATCATGCAAAATAAGCTTAAATGAAGGAAAGCCTGCTATCCGCACCGTCTGATACGGGGGTCCATTCAACTAGATATTTTTCTGACATGATTTACAGACAGACACCAACATGCTATACTAAAATATCCAAATACAAAATAGGAAAAAAGGGACAAAAATATATACACATTTTAAATTGAACATGCATTTCTTACATTACAACAAAAACATACTCATTCAATTAAAACTTTTATGAGTTTTGTCATCGGGGATAAAGTAATATTCAACACTACGTCTGCTTGTATTCAAGTTATGTCAATATGTCAAATGGGCCGTTGGTATTCTACTGTGCATCGTCTTCACCAGGACAATACAGAGTAAAATGGAGAAGTTCTTTTTATTACTCATGTCCAACAAGACAGATTTAAGTCTTAAAAAAATACTGTTTATGTAGCTCAACTATAAGAAATAGTACTGCATACAACAAAAATATGAACTCCAAAACAACCCAACAAACAGTTCTCACAAACCATCATTGACCAGAAGATCTCTAACTTTGTACAGATATAAATTCTTACTAAAGCATCAAAACAAATGTATATTTTCCATGAAAAACACATTGCAACTAGAATCCCTATCTTTAACATCTTACCCCAACATCTTGACCAGGGCAGGGATGCCTCCAGATTTAAAGATCGCAAGGAGTCCCTCACGATGGTGGGAAAGATTGTGCAAAGTTCCCGCAGAGCAACGAGCAGTTTCCACATCGCCAGTGTTTTGCATGGCACGGACAACTGCTGAAACCATCTGCGGTGAACGCATGAGGGCATGGCGCGATGCCTCCTTCTTTGACAACTGATGCACCATTACAGCAGCTTTATTCACAACAACCTAGGACCAAAATAAAACACCTTAATCACTGGTTAAGAAAGAACAATAATTACCTTTTTACCCATTATTGTAATCACAATCCACTCTGTACTGATTTGAAAGTATTCGAGAGACTAGTCATTTCCACATACCTGGTCCTCATCATTAAGCAGTTTGGTAAGCTCGGGTATGGCACGGGTAGCCAGTTCAGCATCATCTTGATAGTTAATGAGGTTAACTACTGCATGCTTTAGCATCTGAGAGGGCTCTGCCAGACGCTGCACTGCCGTTGGGTGGGTTGCATCCAGCTGGGTAGGTGGAATCTGAATGCCCTCCTCCAAAGTCTCAGGGAACATGGCAGCACGCACACGCTGAGCCCGCGTCATGGCATACCCTTCAATATCTAAATAAAATAGGAAAAGCATATACCATGAGAGTTTTCAAATGTGAGGATTTTTCCAAGCTGTACTTTTTTCTCTTTAGTTTTAACCACACTTAATTCTTCCAAAAACTGATTTGTTGCTGATGTGTTACTGAAACAGATTATTCACATTTGTCAGATTAGTAACACATTTGATTCAATAAAGAGAAAAATATGATTAAAACCCCTTTATTATTCTCCTTAGTCGTTAAGGCATAAATTCTCATCAACTACAGCTGTGACACATACGACTCACAAAATGTTAGATTTGTGACTTTGTCCAAGATGTCAGAGAAAGAGTCTGAACTATGAATGAAGAATTACATGTTCAAGTTCCACCTTTTTTTTTTAAAACCAAAATAGTCTTTTTCAAACTTTTGTTCACATTTAGACATCATCAGATCACGACCACATCTAAAACATGATAAATTGATAGATTGGCATTTTACATTGAAGTGCATCCTTTATAGTAATTAGGTTTCTTTTCGGTAAATTAGGAAGATGAAAGACTTACCAGCACATGGTTCTTCTGAAAGGTCCCATATTCACAATATCATGAGTGTAGCATAAACTTTTTTTTACCCCCAAAAAGTCCTTAACTTTTTAAAAGCCTAATTTCCCTAAGGGAGATACCCCAAAGGAATCGATAAAGTCTAACCTTTTGTGTCACTACGCCTAAACACTGGCTCCACCATACTCCCGTATACACCTTTTTCAAGCCGGCTGTAAGACCTTAGAAGATGCCTGATGGTATCTGGCACCAGGGTGCTTACTAGGGAGTCTTTCAGTCCTGTAATTAGTAAACTGATTCACAAGGGATTTAGCTTTGTCCCAGGACTAATTTCTCTACATATTACTTCCCAAATGCCTGTCAATGATGTCTTGCATGCTTTCTGGATCCAAACATTAATTTCCAAAGATGCCAAATTACACCCTTAGTGCTTTCGCTGTTTCTACATATAAAAAGTTGAAATGGCTGGTGTGCACGTCAATATGTCCCTAAATTGCACCCTTTGAGTGCTCTCCGATTGCACCCAGAAGATGTAGTGATACATGCATCCGACCCAAACAGCACGCCACATCTGCAGTCCCAGAACTCAACTTTAGGAATGTTTTAGTCTTAAAGATGAGTCAAAATGCTCCAAAGCACTGGTAGTACAGGGCTCTCTGCAACAGCTATGGTTGGCAACCAATTAGTTAAATGTCATCAACATTACAGGACAAATTGATAAATAACACCAGTCACAAAGATGCAGCAGTGCAGTAACAAGCCCCTCTTCAAAACCAGCATCATTTTTAACACAAAGCCCAATACTCCTGTGTTCAACAGTTGTACTGCAAAAACATAACGACAACATAATATAAAAATATTTTTAGATTATTAGTTTACTTGTGTGTATTAGCATACATACCTGTAGCTTCAGGAGTGAAGGGTTGGTTAAATTCCCAGTCATAGAGAGTGGGATCCTCCTCTTCAACATCAGGGTTACCTTTGCCACTCAGGGATGGAGCAGTGGTGGTGACACCAGATTGAATTCCTGAATCTAGATAAGATTGCTGTTGCCACTGGCTCACAGCAGCCTTGCTGTCTCCCATAGCCATGTCCAACTCCATCAAATCAGCTAGTAAATATCCAACAAAACAAATAAAAACACACCTTAGATTACAACCAGACAATGTTTTTCATACAGCATTTAATTTAAAGTTGTAATTCTTGGTGGCCTGCTCTTAATCTTCATTTGTTAACATGAATGCACATTGCTCAATGGCTTACTATCTTGTCAGAAAACCAACATTCTGTATGTGCAGGAATAATTGATCATTGTACCAGTTTAATGAAAGATACTCTGACATTTTTCTTCCTCTTCTTTTTTTAAATGTGTGGTAGTTTTAGCACATACCTTGTTAACACTCCCTAAAACATACATTCAGTACAGCACATCATACCTAAGCAGTACTGGTTTTATTTAAAAATGTGTGTGGACATAAAAGAAACATGTATAAATACAATTAGTGTATCACCAGAAGAGATTCTACACTTATCTGATACAGAATTATAAATCAGGACAAAGGGGGAGATCAAATTAAATGAACAAAAATCTCATGTGAATATAGATTAAAGCAATGTTTGTATTTCACAGTATTAGTACTGTGTTGTTTTTCCAGATTTCTTTACTTATTCAAAAGGAAACGTTAAGAAAAAAGGTTAATGTAATTTATCTTAAAGTAAAATGGCACGTGCCTCCTCTTCTTTCAGTTACCACTATGTATCTTAGCTTGCAAAAACAGATTTACTGGGAACAGGAACAAATATTTTAATCGTGTTTGCATTTAAATGAAACTAAACTCTATGAAAAGAGTTCCATACTCACACTGGGTAGCCATTGTTTTTGCCTGCCCTCAGCCCGCACAGCAGATATATCTGAAAAAGAATTAGTACACAGAAGAATAAGTACCTTAAACTACAACCAATTTCTTATTTAAAAACAGCCTAGAGCCTAACTTAATCTGAACGTTGAAGCAATATTCTTACGTGGTCCTAATACTTAAATCGCTGACCACTGCAATACCTGCGCCAGTGCTTCAAACGATTGTTTGGCTTACGAATAGATATGGGGGGGAAATGCCAGGCCTCCACCTCCAACTCAGAGAGCAAAGCGGTGGGTATTTCCAGGCCAGTACGAACACAATTCTCCATTCAGCGGCAAAGAACATCAAAGGCATATTTCTCCCCCTCCCCCTACCACGGCCAAGTTCCGACCTAGCAGCTTGGGTTTCCAATGAGATAGACTACCCCCTCCGCCTGCAATCACTTCCACGACTCCTCCCCTCATGGTAGCTTCAACTACCAGGATAAACAAGCTGCCTAATCAACACTATGTGAAAACAAAATTAACCACATGGATAACACCCAAAACCAAGTTATCACTATGCAATTCATAACCGGTGCGCTAGCATGTATTAGCTAACAGGTTGGCTTACATTAGCTTACCTTGAAAGCACACTAAGCTAACATCTCCGCTAGTTAGCAAACTAGCAAACATAAACAATTGGTGTTTAAGGATTAGGCCACTATTTACAAATGCATTCGGCTTGTATCGCGTGACAGCCAGAACTTCGGATAATTATTTTCCCAAACAATTAGTTTATAGCTTAAGTCGTGACATCCAAGCTTACTCCCGAATATTCAGGTTTGATTAGCTTAGCAAGCCAAGACGTATGAAAAGTAGATCCAGGCGCCACCGTACAAAACCTGCTGTGCTGCCAGCCAAATCAGAAAACCCCAATGGAGCCCCCTCCCCGGCCAAAGATGATTTTCTTCAGTAAAGCATGCGTTGACACGCCGTAATTGCGTTATACAATTACCACACTAGACATATTGTATTTACCAAAGTCAAACGGCTTCTCCGTGATTCTTGTAAGGATTTCCCCCCCTTTCACGTAGCTGAAAATAGGAAAACGACTGCTAGGTGAACCACCCGTACTAGTCCGAACCACACCCGTGGCTGCCTCGCCGAAGATGTTCCTTCCGCTGTGTGATGGAACATCAAGATGGCGAAGAGAAGGAAAAAACGTATTCCGCCGCACTTGTGAAAATAGGGCGTCCTCTATAACAACTTTAATAATGACTGCGTTATCATATTTATTGAAAATAGTACTCCCTTTCTAGTTTAACATTATGTGGCTATTTAGTAATAAATAATGGCAATTTCTTTCTAAATAAATTAAATGTTGAAAGTACCTAAATAAAAGATTATTTTATTGGAAAAGATTGAGATTCATGGGTTCCTGTGACTTGACATGGGGTTAAATGATCAAAATAAACCAATAAAATTAAAAACGTCTCATAAAAAGGATTTTTTTAGACTACAGGCTACTTCTATTTCATTGAGCTTTATTAAGTAAAATATAATCAGAGGACTTGCAGGGTTAAAATTGTGTCTACTTTTCATAATAATGCAGATACAGAAAATTTGGCTCAAAATAAACTGATGAAAAAATGCAACACCGTGGACAATATCTCAGTTTTTTACTTGATTCCCCAAAGAGCAAGTAATCGCAAGAGGTCATCTCTTGATAGTAAAGCTTAAGGGGCAACTTTTTACATCACATTCAAATTGTGTGGAAGTGCTTTGTACATTTGATTTGGGAGGAAACATTTAGTTTAGCTTAGTTATTGATTATAGAAAAAACAATACTGAATTAAAATAAAGAAAACCAAAGGAAGTGTCATGGATACAGCATTTCCACGTTGAGTAATGCGTGCCTCAAGTGAGCGAGGATCAAAGTCCAAAGTGTGATTGAGAGGTCCATTGTTGTAACTGCAGGAAGTGTGAAAGAAAAGTCAGTGTTTAGAAACAATACAATAAAGACCAGCAGATAACGTTATATATAAAACCTAAACCTGTTTTTGGTCATAGAAAAATATTGTGGAAATATATGCACTCAAATCACAACCAAATTTAAGTATATAGTTTTTAATTAGTCGCTTGAATCATTTCAAATATCAGGCAAGTTTACCCATTTTTAGTATTACTATTAGAACTTCAAGAAAAATAGAGTTTTGTACATGTCCGTATTGTATTGTATGTATTGTATATCACTATCCACATTGCTGTGCAGTTCAAACACACTGCACAGCTCTACAGGTAAAGCTTATGAAGTTTGGTTTCTGTTAAATAGTCATTCACTAATGCTGTATATAAAAATTAGCAGCCTGAAAAAGGTTCATTTAGAAGCCAGTTCCCCAAACATATTTAAAAGCAAAGACATAAAATAAATGTTGAAAAAGAAAAAAAAAAAGAAGCAAAAGCCAGATAAATCCGAATAAATACACCTTTTATTTGACTGATTGACAGATCTGATTATACAAATGCCAACACGGAGCTCTGAAATAACAGGACCAATCAGCGAGACAATGACTGTACATTCTTGATGTGACCCTCCCCCCTTTCTGAACCACCACCCTGCCTGCAGTTAACTATGGACTTAATACTAGTGCTTTTTCCTGTACACGTAAAGCTCAGCTACCCCACCCACCCACCATCTAACACCCACCCTGTCCAGTGCACTGCCCTTTATCTACAGGTTTGAGTGGACGCTGTACCTAAAAAGGTACCGTTTGGCCAATTGCAAATCAGAGTTCATGACTATCCTTAGTTGATGAGTATAAAGTTTGATTCTGTGGTATATTGTTATTAAATTTGGCTGTGTAGTGTAGTAGATGCAGATACTGTAGTATCAGAGTTTGCAATGTTTGTAGTGTATGAGCATGGTATCATCTTTATCATTTGGTTTTAATGCAAACTGACAAAGAAAACTTCTGAAAAACAGAGTGGTTGAAAAAAAAAAACTTCCTTATTTATCCTTTACCAATACCTGACACTTTCTCACACTCTTATTCATACTCTTACAAGCACATACACACACACACACACACACAAATACTGGTATGTTTTCCCTTCATTTAAAAAACAAAACAAGAATGTTTGCATGTTTCTTTCACAATTTCTTATTTTCCCTCAGTCTCTTCCTGCAGCCACATGTAACCTGCCTCACACCAAACACACAAATCAACCCTAGATTACCTAAGTGCAATTTCTTCCACATGCGCCCTCAGCATTTCCTACAGTAAAAACAGTAACCGTACCATCACAATAAATGGATGGATAAAACATCCTCACTTTCACACTCAGCCTCTCAACCCACTACTCACTTTCTCCCACCAAAACCATGACATTCCCTAACCCCATGCGCTCTCGTGTAACAGACAGTCTTGCATGTAACAGTGACAAATACTTGTCCTGGTGTAACGGCCGGGAGGAAACGAGGGACTGGGCGGGTGCGAGGTGTGGGTAAAGGAAGGCATAGGGGAACAGATGGCAAGTTCTTCTCCTTGAGAAGAAAAGTGAAAGACAACAGGGGGGAGGGATAACTGCATGTCCACCCCTCCGTTTCCCCAGCATCTTTGTGATGAAGTGGAAGGTGAAGGTGGCGGAAGAAAGGAGGCGGTGGATGGGGACTGAAGTGGGGAGAAAAGGAAGCAGGGGGCTGCTGTGTGTTGGGTGAGCTTCATGTGTCGTCAGTGGTGGGGGTCTCGTTGGCATTGGACAAGTCTGAGTCAGTTTCCCGGTTGGAGATGCGATCTAGCTCTGCTTGGACGTCGGTCAGGCCCAGCTTAGAACCTAAAACAAGAATTGAAGATGCAAGTGAACATGCAAATTAATAATATATCAAAAGCAAAGGTCAACACAGGAGCAGGCTTGCTAGTGCAGGAATTAGCAGCACATTTTCAGCATCGAGTGGTTCAGCCAAGACGCAGTAAACGCAAACACAAATGCACATGGTTGAAGTAAGAGCTGGGTTAGATGTGTGCAGTCACATCATTCACAAAACAAACAAAACTTAAAGAACAAGGGCTGCTTCTTATGCTCAGAACAGCAGCAGCCACCATCAAGGATGAGCAAACCACTGCAAGAGCAAGATGGAGGGCCTCATACCTTACAGGAAGAACAGGAAAAAAAAGCTTTAGTTTATTTAAGGGGAATAAAAATCTTTAAAAAAAAAAAACCAAAATGGCACCTTTTCTTTAAACTAAGGTGTAGATATTAATACAAGCCATGCTGCATTCTCATTGTGGATTAGTAATATTGTTTATTCCTGCAGTGACATGCAGAGGTTTTATTGCTAATCCCACAACTGTCAGCAATAAGGTGACAAAAGATAAACTGGTCTGTTCAATATCTGAGATAATTGTTTTTTTTCTAAACATCAAAAATGATAAGAGCACAATCTAAACTCCAAGGAAGCCAAAAGAGCTTGTTAATAGTCATTCAGAAAGTTCAGGTGAAGGAAATTTAAAAATGGTAAAAAAAAAAAAAAAAAAAAAAAAAAAAAAAAACCCCTCCCAACGCCCCCACACAAACTCCCTCCTCCCGGGACCCCGAAAACAAAAACAACCCCCCCCCCCCGGGGGTGACAGAAGGAAAAAAAAATGGCTCAAGAATGAATTAATATAAATTGTAAAGTCAACAATGTCACTCCACACTGACTAAATTCACTTTCTTTCTGCTGATGAGGACTGTAACTTTCCAATCCTGTTCAAAATCTAACAGACTCCCTCAAGGGAAGCAAGTTAGAAGTTTCTACTACAGCCTTCAACATCTGTGTTACTCTTTGCATAAACCTAAAAAAAAAGCTGCATGTAAGAATGGCACATAACTAAAGTTGTTCAGATAGAAAAAAAACCCAAACAAAACAAAAGACTCAGGGTTTAATTAGAGTGGACCGTACAGGATTTAAGTCAAACAAAAACAAAAGACTCATCCTTCAGTCCATTAAAATATCTGCTTTGATTTAAACTATTTCACTCAAAATGCTTGAAAATGAGTATTTACTGTATATTGAGAGAAGTTAATATTTTTAAATAAGACTTACATTTTCAAACTACCCAGTCTTAATTTGAATCATGTGCACAAGTTGGGAGATGCTGGTGATAAGAAATGCAGTGAAACATACCAAAAAGCACAAAATAAAAACACAACCATTCAAATAAAACAACACGAATGCAGAAAAGGTTACAGGGTAGTAAAAGGGAAAGGATGGGCGAAAACTGATATTTTTCTGCCTTTCTGCAATCCTATGGTTCTAGCAGACTTGAGATTATTGTGTGCATCCAATTACAAAGTCATATAACAAAAAAACGGCAACAAATAAAAAAGGCAAATGTGTGGTCAAATAGCAACAAGATCAAAAAGAACGCAGCTGAAAAAAACCAGACATAATCAGCATATTGGATGGACATTCAACGCAAAACAAAGATGATCGAACCATAAAGCTGGCGTAAATGAGGTTAATGGAAAGAAAAAAAGGCCATACAGGAGTATGAATGAGAAAAAATCTTGCTCACACACACCTTAACGTGGCCAGCATCCTCTGACTAGCACACACACACACACACACACACACACAATGAAATGAACGGTGTCAGCAGTGAGTCTTGAGAAAAAACTGAGCATGGTAAAGGGGGAAAAACAGAGCAACAAACAAGCATAAAAAGGTGACGATGATGAGTTTTTGTTCCCCTGGATGCACCCAAACGTTTTTGTTAACCTCTATTAGGAGTTATGCTTGAGGTAAAGAATGAGTTGTGAACTAGTATGAGCGATTTCAGCCCTTAAAGCACAAATATACCTTTTTCTTATAGAGTGAAAAAAAATCCTATTAGAGCACAGAAAAAAAACAACATCTCACCTGACTTCCGTACGGTTCCTGGAGTGTTGTTACCACCACCTGGTGTCCCGGGGCCTCCAGTACCCGCTTTCTTTGTCAGTAGACTGTTGAAGAAGTTGGCCAGCACCCCCTCACTGGTCTGACCTATAGCGTAATGAGAATAAAATTAAAAAAGCAAGCCAAAAGCTACAAAGTACAAAGGTAAAAACAGACAGATAGCTGGGCACATACCCGACTGTGGCATGGCATTTGCTACATTGGCCGCTGCAGAGCGATTACTCGTCCTTGGGGAGCCTGTTGGTGCCCTGCTAGTAGTGTCCTATAAACAACAAAATGACACTATTTTTTCATACATATTGGCATTGAAGGGAGCTTCCTTCAACTTGTGAGCCAAAACGTGTGAAGGAAAAATGAAAGAAAAGAAAGCAGCACTCACCACTGGTCGTCCTGCTGTCACAGCGGGTTGTTTGGCAAGCAGTGACTGCAAATTACAGCACAATATACACACTCACACCAATTACTACTTCATTACCATATTAAGACCCCTATCTAGATTTGATTTGTGGACCAACAAGCAGCAAACCAATTAAGATAAAAACAGCTGAAATGTTTCCTGACCTGCAGCTTTACCAGAAAAACTTGATCATCTTCTGCCTGAATCTCTTTTTCATGAACAATCTAGAGAGGAGAATGATAAAAAAAACACAGAGGTTTGTGTTTTCGACATTGGATAAAATCCCCACAATCCTCGCAGAGACACTAATAACAACGATGCACAGATTAAAGATAAATTAATATGTCTTAGCTTTTAAGAGCGTCTACCTTTCTGACTGGGGGTTTCACTATTACTTCCTCATAATTATCATCCGATTTTACTGTCTGGAAGTTCTCATGAAGTATGGCAATCTTTTTCTCATTGTCCCAGCCTGATGGACTGAAAAAAGAAGACAGGGTTACAACCCAAAAACAAAAAAACTGATCAGTAGGAGAGTCCGTTTCCAAACAGCGCTGGCTTACATAAAGATAGCATCTCTTTCCACAACGAGAGCCGGGCAGTGGAAAGGAAAGCCGTAGAGTCTGTGGACGAGATATTTGTACAGGATGTCCAAGTTCTTCATCTCCTTCACTGATGTGTAAAGCAGAGAGGCCCCATCTGACGTGACCATCAAGGATATTTAAGACTAAAGGTAAACCGATTTCAGCTTGAACCGAATGCTAAAAGCACAGGAGGATCTTATCTCGTTTCAAAACACATCCTTCAAAACTGCATCACTGCTTCCACTCAGCATTGACTGAAAAGACTATCTGAAGGAGGATGGACACCCTTTTTATTGAGATCTCTCTGCAACAGCTCGATAACTCAGTGCTTAAACCACTGCAACAAAAATAAAGCAGAACATGAAACAACATACATGACAAAAATGCCATCACCTGTACTCAAAACTACATTATCATCCTCCATTGTGACCCGGTACGTGCACTGCATGTTTCTCTTATTTGTGTGCATGCTGGGTTTAGCTTATGAACGGGACAGTTCAAGGATACACTGCAGACAGAAACGTCTGATGTGGGACTGGATGAAGTCCAGGTGTTCGTCTCTGTAGTCGTGCTCCTTCTCCAATGTGCTGATCGCATCACACTGAGGACAAAATAAGCAGGTGGCAAAAGTCAGTTTGTGAACAGATGCAATAAATCAGCACACAAAGTAAAAGCATGTGTACCTTAGTGCAGACGACCACCACTGGTATTCCCAGGTTGTGTGTAAGTGTATTGTCTCCTAATGGCAACAGCACGCTCTCTTCTTCTTCACTCCTTCTTTGCGGTGTGCCGTCTTCCCCGCTGCCCGGTTCTGTGTATTCTTGGAACTGTTTTACAACTGCAAACAAAAAATAAGGAGAAAACTACAGAAGGTGATGTAAATTCTCTTTTTAAAAGGAACAGTTTTGCACAATGGGCACAACTTCCTGAACTTAAGACAGCTCCTTTGTTTCCTGTCTTTCATTGTTGGGTGAACTGACAACTCCAGGTATGCCTGACCTCGATAACTAAAACAGCAATGGCCACACACACCTGGATTCATTAGTTTGTCCAATCATGAAAGACAGGAAGCAAAGGAGCTGTTTTAAGTTCAGGAAATAGTGAAGTTGTGCATAAAGCCTCTTAAGATGCATCTGTGAAGCTGCATTGCTTTTTTTTTTTCTGCGTTTTAGTCGCTCCAGCTGCGATCTGTGTGACTCACTTCTGTGTTCCAGCTCCCGCAGCTTCTCTGGCGCCACTCTGAGTTTGTCGATGTGCTCCCTACCAACGGCGGCCCACTTCTGGAGGGAGTCCAGGGCATTCCACGGCCGCGACATGTCAACCGTTATAAGCAGCAAAGTGTTTTCGATAGAGTCCACTGGAACAGCCACTCCCTGAAGACCCTTATGGTAAAGGTCGCCGTCCAACACCCACGCGTTACATCTAGTGTGGTCTAAGAGCACATACAGGCACACATGAACATGCGTTTACGCGGGACGACACGGATGTGACTTTAAGTTTATTATGAACACGCATTTGTTGGTTACCATCAATGTCGTCGTCATGGACGCTGAAGTAGAGATATTCCAGGCCACGTCCTTTCATGTACTCCTCGACCCCTTGTAGCTTTGCAACCAGGGTGGTCTTCCCTGAGCCCACTTCACCTAAACACAGGAAATATTGCAAAGTTAACATCACGCCATTAAAAGCTTTATTTCTAAACCTACAAAGTAGACAGAAGTATTTCATAGGTTCAAACTTAGTTAACATAAAGTACTGCAAGTTATGATTGTCAACGTGCTGGGAAAACATGGCCAAAAACATGTGCTCTTAATAATACAACCCCCCCCAGGCAAATTATTAATTAAACCAATTCTGAACATTTTTCAAAACAAATTTTCCACTTAAAATCAGGTAAATGTAAAAACTAAGGCAAACCAGCACATCACTAATTCAGGCTACTTTAGTCCCTGATGGTTGCAATTCTGCAAGTGTCAGGAGTTTTTCTGTTACAACACATCTGATACACATCAGACTTAATAAAAAAAAGAAAAAACTTGTGCAGACTTTGTGAAACTGTGCAGAAGTCCTGCGCCGGTCCTGGAGCACCACAGTTCCAGTTACCATTTAATAGCAGTGACATCCAACTTTTTTTTTCTTTAATTAGGATTAAGAAATAAAATCTGTCATTACCCAGAGTTGGATTACATCAATCCTTTGTATATTTCACATTAGTTCATGATTGAAAAGAATAAGACAACATTTGTATAAGTGACATTAGCCTCCTTTATTGTTTGACCTAACAAACTGAATTGTTTTAAAACCAACTCTTTGGATTGGTTGAAGGGAAAATGTGTCAATAAGGGATTAATAGCTAAATCATGTTATTAGTGGTTCTTACATTGCATCATATTGTTAGTCTCAAAGCTGAGGACATGACATTGTTTTGGCTCTGTGTTGTGACTACATCCATTCTGTCTCAGTGTAATAATAACTTGAACCAACAGGGGGCCTCGATGCACCATAGCAGAGCTTGATGATGTTGTCATGGACAGCACAACAAGCAAATGGCTTCACAGCCTCCCTACACATAGGTAACCAACTCGCTGATTAGCTGGAATGGGTAGCAGGCTGCGGATAATCCCATTCGGATGTGTAGATAGGGCGTTTTGTGTGTGCGCTTGGACATCATGGAAGAATCCTCTCTGTTTCACTCTGCCAAACCCCGCATAAAAGAAAAATCACGGAGCTTCCATCCCCCTTGTCTTCTCGTCACAGTCATCCCTGCTCAGACGCCACTAGCATCAGTGGATGCTAGAATGACTTGCAGGGTTTCAAAGCGGCTCGGGTCGCTTCGAGATGATGAGGTGGTGTCTATGAGCGCGCGCGTGCTCGTGCGTGCAGTCGGGAAGAATACACCTGTCTCTATTTCTCCTCCGCTGGTAGCCAACGCACCGGCTACCAAGCTGGAACACAAAAGCACCGTCAGTGCAGAGCCTGCTAGCTTAGCTATCAAGCAGAATTAACTCCAGCTATAATGCAGAGATGATCAACAGCTAACGATGCCCATTGGCTAGCCAGGAGACTGCAGAAATACACAGATACCCACCCATGACCAGGACATTTTTCCCAGACGGTAGCTTTGATCTTGAATGGGTAGACACTTCACTCAGGATGGTGGACCTGCAGACGAGGCAGATCCATTAAAACACAGCTTAACATGGCTTTTTCATTCATTTATTTATAAACAAACGACTGACAGCAAGAAGCTAAAGCGAACTAGTGCCGCTGTGTCACCAGTTAGTCTGGTGCTGATGCTAGCTAGCCTCATTAGCGGGCTAGCTGTCAAACCATCCTTTTCCAAACACAGTGGGCTCTCCGCGAGCCCAAACCATAAACACAATAACCCAGCTTTAATCTCTTATCGCCCACCAAAGATTCTGTCCATCATCCTCTTCTTGGTTGGAGTTCTCCAATGTGCTCTTAGGTCCAGCTGAGGTGGAGGATAATAATGTACTCCTCCCTGAAGTCGCCATCTTCGCAGGACTTGTAAACCTAACGGGGGCGCCCGGATGTAGCTGGAGCAGCAGTGCTGAGCTAACCTAGCCTGGTGTTCCGCACGGCACGCCGGGGCCGGGGCGTGGTCCACCCGCACAAAGCCTGAGAGCCGCAAAAAATGCGACGTTTTCATAATAAATATATGCCCAAAACATCCGCAGCGATTTGTTTAGAGGCTACTGTGCCATGCAAAAATACATCTGTTTACTGTCTAGAACATTACTTTGTATAATGAGATTTTTTTGTGTGACTTGATGCCACATCATGTCTTTTTTTTATAGCCTGGCTGAAAAAATTTATACAGATTTACGTCAGTTTAGCCTACTATATAATCATATATTTAATGATTATCCTATGAATCTGTATGTTTCAGTACCCTATAAGTAGCATATATAGACTAAACTTCCTAGATGCAATTTCTTTTTTTTCATTGACTAAAAATTTAAACCACTGACCTAATCAATCTGCTTATTGCTTGCAGGCTATAGATAAAAAAAAAAAAAAAAAAAACTAGTCGGGTATCAACAACTCGGGTTAATATTCAGTTCAACAGGCTAAAAGACCTGTTTATCCAAAGAAGTGATCAGAGTGAATTTATTTTCAAAAGAACCACACAAAATCCGTATTAGACTAAATATCCTATTAGGCCACCCTGCCTAAACCAGTCGCTTGATTTGTCAATGAAATGGCTCGGAGTCTAAGCCTGTAAGGAGATAAAGAAATAAACCCATAGAGGCATTTCAGATTAATTGCAGTTTGGGGGTCGTTGAGAAGAGTTAAAAAAAATCAACAACAGCATAAATCATTGGCAAAATTACAAGTTTTTTTTTTTTTAGACCGTAAGCTACTTTTCTCCCTCCACAACACGTTTTGAGGCACGTGTCCATTTCAGGATGTGGAAACTTTCTGTAACCTCCAACCTGTCAAATCGATTAAGAAACTTTTTCAAATAGGCTAACCATTTCATTTGCATAGGCTATGATTTTGTATTTTAGAGTCTAAATCCTCTCATGCGTGATTTAGAGGCATTTCTGGGTTATATTGAGCAAACAATCTGCGGGACTCACTGTGTGAGCTGCAACTGCCAAGTGGTCTCAGGTGTGCGGTCACTGCTTATTAGAAAATCACCGATGCGCGTCGCAACCAATCAAAGCTGAGAAGCAGAAAATTAGTACTCCAAGCGTCAGTTCACCACAGTAACCACTAGATGTCGCAGCAACACTGCGAGCGCGAGTCGCTGGTCCCCGGGTATGGTGCGCTCTCTGCGGACCCCGATGGAGCCAGCGGATTACAAACTCCTGTTAAGTGGCGCACCGTTCTCCTCCTCCCCATCTTTCACCCAGAGTAAACCCAGGCGTGCGGAGCGCATCCTCACCGTGCTCCAACACTCTTCGACTGCCAGCTCCCAACGCGGCCGAGCTCCGCATTACAGGGGGTGATTGAGACGGAACATCAGGACAGCAAGAGTGAAATGGGTCCGGAGGCGGTTAGGTATCCGTGATTGTCAAGTGAACGGCGGTGAAGTTCTTCGGGTCCGCTCAGATCTTTTCTCCAGGACGCTGAGGTGAGTTTCTCCCCTCTCTCTGCAGATTATAGCAGCCTGAATGGTGCATGAGGGTTAACCAATTTTCAACAATCTTTTTGCCGTGGGCTGCTTTCTCTATGTTCCTGCAAGTGGTTTGTATGGCTTATTTAAAATTGTATTTTGACAAACTATGTGAGAGGGGATTTTTAATTCGATTTTGTGGTTATTTCTGAAAACAAAAAAGAAATCAGGAAAAGACCAATTTTATTACCCTACCAGTTTATTAAATATTATTACAAAGCAATCCACGGGGACACTGAAAGCTCTACTCAGAAAGCTTCTGGTTTAATTTAATTCTCATATATGACAAGATAAGCTCTAATAGCAGGGAAGATCCACTTTATTCTCCTTTTCCTCTTTCTTCTCTGCCAGCCTCGCCTTCTTTCTTTCTCACTTGCCGGCCTTTTAGCTCTTTCTCTGATTCAAGTCTTATCTCCCTGACTTTCCCTGCTCATCCCTCCATGTCAGCCCCAATAACACTGAAAGTTCACAGATCCAGGCAAGTTCCCCTTGGATATTCTTTCTTTTCCCAGTCCAGGGCACCTTTTATGTACCCACACTTTCATAGCTGATATGGTAGCATGAAATGCCACATTACTCTTTAGGATGAAACATTTGTGAGGCAGTAAAGAATTACTGCCCCCTGTCTGATAATCAATATATGACCGAGCAATCGCAGTAGGTGTCACGGACCTTTATGTGACAGAATCTGTAATGCCGAATCTGTCACAGTTACTGCTGCGCATATGTGAAGGTGAATGGTCACAGCCACACATGTACACACACCCACAGAGTCAAGGGTCAAGCAATCGAACTCTGATTGCCACAGTTTGAGGAAAATGAGGAGCTGAGGAATGGTTCTGGTTCCACTCAGCAATCAATCGCTGCTGTTCTGGAATTTTTTTAAGAATTACAGGACAATAGACCATTATGTCATTATGTTATTGCACTCCTTATTTTGCTGACAGTCTATTAAATCATTATTACATTTAAAATGAAATCTATTCTGA
>JBAMIG010000018.1:9755717-9776367 GCA_037177335.1 Kiunga ballochi | reverse complement strand
CTATCTATCTATCTATCTATCTATCTATCTATCTATCTATCTATCTATCTATCTATCTATCTATCTATCTAAAATAAGTCTCCATTTTCTTCCTCTTTCTTTGCAGTCTTTGACTGTGCGTTCAGCATGAGTAACATCTATGAGTCTGCAGAGGCCACGCTGGGCTTCATCAGCTCTCCGTGCCTGACTAAAGTGGAGCTGAGAGTGGCCTGCCGGGGGATCTCGGACCGCGACGCCCTCTCCAAACCCGACCCATGCGTGGTGCTGAAGATGCAGTCGCACGGGCAGTGGTTTGAGGTACAGTAATCAGGGGAAGCGATGAGGGGGAAGGGGATGAGGTTGCTTCTGGTAAATGCATTTACAGTTTAGAAAGACTCATTTTATAATGGGAAAATTACGCTGTGATAGTTGACTCAAGAGTTTATCATTCTGAAGTGTCCTTTCTCATAACACTGATTCACTCATTATGAGATGTTCTGGTGTGTGTGTGCATGTGTGATGATGCAATCTGATGTGTGAACAAAGTGTTTGTAGCTGTCTGCTGTGAATGGAGGTGTGATCTGAAAGAGGTTTGGAAATGAGTTTTCTCACTGTACAAATCTAATCGTACATGAAACTTTTAGACATTGGTACTGGATATGCAGGCCGAATTATGCTAGTTTAAGTATGGAAAAATCCATATAAACAACTTTTACCACAATTAAAAAATATGTAGAAAAAGTAAAACTCTTTTCTAAAAAAGAAAGAAAAGAACCTTTCACAAATTGGAAATAATCTCTCATGGGAAGATATACAAAAAAAGTAGGTTTTGAGCTCTTAAGCTATATTTAGCTCTCAATCTCCTATTGCAGGTTCAAATAGCTTCTGTATGAGATATAGCTGTACTGAATAAAAAAGTTGGTAAAAAGAAAGTAAAAAAGTTTATATGAATGTCACATGAATGTTACAATATGTAAAAAAATATTATTCTTTAGTGAAATTGATTCAATCACTTTAAAGCATCAAGCTACAATTAATTAGTTTTGTAGATGTTATAGATGTTACATACACATTTCCATCCAGTTCAGTGAGAGATGAGTGGTTTAAAGGGTTCAAGACAGGAGGTATCATACTCAGCTCTATTTAAGAAATAAGATTAATAATAAGATGATAAATGGACTTGAACTTTTTCAATAATATTGAGCACTCAAAGTGCTTTACACCTCACAGTGCATTCACCCCTTCACACAATCACACTGATAGGAACACAAGGGCACAACTTGTATTGTGGCCTTTTAAAGGACACTTTGGCATGTAGTCAGAGGAAGCCAAGAATTAATCTCCAAACTTTCCAGTTCAAAGACAACTCCTCTTCCTCCTAAGCTACAGCTGCCAATACAATAAATGCTACTTTAGGATTTTTTTGTATCCTAATGAACTTGTGATTTTTTTTTTATGATTATTGTTTCAGGAAAATGTACGACTTGAACTAAGGTGAGCAAGCTGACAAACTGTGAAATGCACTTGATCAAACTTTGATTGCTGTTGCCAGTTTAGAGCTTTTCATATTTTCTCAGAGTCCTCAAGAGACAAGACTTGAAATTACTCAGGCATGCCGCTGAAATCATGTTTGACTAAATGATTGCACTTCATCAAAGACTTGAGCTATTGCGCAAAGCTTTGATTGTACATTTGTTGTGATATGTTTGCCTGTTAAGAATAACAGATGATAATTGTCATCGGGTTTAGATGAGAGAAAAACAACTTTTGCAGATTTCTTTTACAAACATATGGAGATTGCACAATCTCACAGACATGTAGAGGGTCTCTGATTAGCTGAAGGAAATAATTAGAGCCATGTATTTAACATTTTTTTAACATCTTTAGTTTCTGTACTTTCATTTTCTTGGATTCTTGTTTTTAAATATACTTGCTTTATATAGTTTTATTATATTTAATTTTTAAATGGTCCTGGTTCTACCATTGGCGCTGTGGGTAACGGCTGCCTCTCCAGCTATCCACTTCTTTTTATTTTTTTTAAGCTATCTTAACCTTTTAAAAACATTTTTTCTTTCTACTCTTCTTGCTAAGAGAGAGAGAGGGCGTGTGTTTCATACATATACATTCGGTCAATATTTCTACCATCTACCAAGATGCAACAAAGAGTCATTTTGCTAGCTCAGCTAGCTGTAGCTCTGTGCACAAAGGCCGACCCGAGATATAACACGACATCCCGACGGAGCTGAGGAGGAGATATAGGGGTCAAGGCTGTCAAGGCTGCAGCCAAGTTAAAGCCTCAGCTAGTGGAGGTGTCATAATCCATCAATTCCCTCCATTATTATGGGGGTGTGAATTCGCTATTGAACAAGATCGACAAGTTATCCACACTGAACAACCAGTGGAAGAGCAGCTTGAGCATCTTTACAGAAACATGACTAAATCACCTTGTACTGATGCTAATGTAGACCGGCTGGGATTCACTGCCATTAAAGCCAACAAAGACACCAAAGCAAGTGAAAAAAAGTCAAAGTTGGGGATTCATTATGTATGTCAACAACTGCTGGTGTAATCCAGGATATCTCTATAGAAACAGTCTTATTGGCCGTGTTCTCAAATTGCTAGCTGTTAGCCTGCAGCCACACTACCTGCTAGCTGTTAGCATGCAGTCATACTATCTGCTGGGGGAGTTCAATCATGTGATCACCATCTGTGTTTACATTCTCTGAAAGCAGACGCAGCCACTGCAAATGTGAAGATCCACCATGTGACAGCAAGGCTTCAGACTCATCACCTATTCTATGTATTTTATGTTTGTTCTTTTAATATTGAAGATTCTTCCTTTTTTATGTGTAAACTGCTGGAAATCAAAATTCTCTGAGGGAGTTATCCCAAAGGAATTATTAAAGTTACGTCTTATCTTATCTTATATTTTATGTTTTATGCCATTATTTTTTATTTCTTCTCAATATTTTTTATTTTTCAGTGTCATAGCTCCTTGTTACAATGATTATAGGTGGAGACAGTGCTTCTTAAGACATCATTTTATGTATAAATGTGCTGTTGTCTTATTATTTGTAAGTCTGGGTAAAATGTATTATATTTGTGGGTTTAATGAGTTTTAAGGAGATTTACTGGGAATTCTTTTTTTTTTTTTTTAGCATTTTGACTATAAAGCACTTTGCACTATATTTTTTTATAATTTGAAAGGTAATCTTCTAAATGAAGATTGAATGGTATTAAATAATTAGTCTTCATATAGAAATTGATGTTCCTCGTGTTTTCTTAATATTTGTCCTGTCCAGCATTAAAGCAGGCCTATACATATACATATACATATAGCCTACAGCCTACAAAGGTCCTCTTGGCAATAAGATTTTTTGTTTATTTTAGAACCTGCTGAACCAGACCAAAACGGACAGAAAAAAGATGGAAATGCAACAGAAGAGAAAAGGGAAAACAAACAGAACACAAGGAGGAGACAGAAACACACCACAAAAGAATCCCTGCAATCCAACCACAAACACTTTACCATCTGCCAAACCCGTACAAAAACATAAAGGATATCTCATGGGACCTCTGCAAGAAGACAAAATCAGCAAATGCCAAGAGCACCTGAACTGAACAAGCCAAATATAAGAAAATAAACACATTAAAAAATACAACTATGTATTTAAACTTAAATCTAAAGCACACACATATGATATGGCTGTTTGAGAATAAACCCAAAGAATAGCTTAGTGACTGTCATTATGCAAAACCTAGTGGGTGAAAAGAGCACACAGAAAAGCTGTCATGCTAAGGTGACCCCCTTTGCCCAAAGGTCGGAGACCAGCTAGGATGACCTCGAGACCCAGGCAAACCCAGTCAGCTCCGAACAAGGAGCCCAGCCACTCCAATTCAGCATCTAAGTACCTCTTGCACAGGTTCTTTTTCATTGTCTTCTAAGGAAATCCTGACATACTTTTGTGTGATGCAAAAACAAAGAATAAGGGAAGAGGGAAATCTACATGTCTTCCCTTTAATTACCGTCTGTAGATATAATTTAATTTATGTAGATTATCTGTGTTGAATCCTCATATATTTGGCACAGCACAGGCACGACTCATCTAACAGATGTGTAAATACAGAAGCAGATTCACACATGGAAAAAATCCACACAAGCTGTCAAAGCTAGACCACCACATTCACACTAACACACAAGTTCTTTTTTCCACAGAGGCTCAAGATCAAGTGCTCAGAAAGTAGTGCAACATTAGGCAACTCTGTCTTTTGGGACTCCAAAAAAAGCTACTTTGTACCACAGACTGATGTGTCTGCACATGTTCATAAAAGAAAAAATGAAAACGTAGAAGTATGTGCCGTGTGATAAGCTGCTTTAAGGGAGTGTGAGAATGGACAAATGCTATCATTGCACATCAGATTTAGTTTTAATTGGATGAATGTTGTGAAAAAGCACTGAAGCAGCTGCGAGCGTGTGTCTGTTTATGTGCTCAAGCTTTGTTTTGCTTTGATGAGTTGCCAGCTTATTGAGATAAGTGTCAGGAAAAAGGGCAACGTATAGTCTGTTATGTGCACAATTCATTTTTGGGTGCATAAGGTGTGAATGAGCCAAAGGTATTATCAGTAATAAAAAAAAAAAGACCCCCATTTATCGCCCCAACTGTTTTTGTCAGTGGCGCCACAGACTTATATGGCATTATGATCCTTGTGCCAGGCAGTTGGGGAGCAGAAAATGTAAGATCAATGTTACAGCTACAGTCGGATTTCTGTGTAGTCAAATAGCTTGTGTAATTTTAAGGCATCAAGAAAAATCAATGTTTGCAGTTCGCAAGTTGATAAGTGTAAACAATGTGGTAATGGCTATTTGTGGTAATTGCTGCAGTGCAGAAAAGTCTTCTGAGATTCACAATCAATGCACGGTAGCAGTGAGCTGGATGTTGAATGAGATTTTCATACTTGAGTGCGTCTTGAAACACAAAAAGCCCAATTTAAACTGAGACTAACAATCATAACTTGCGCAGAAGCGTTACAACCTTTTGCCCATTTACACAAAATTCTTACATCCAGTCAGTTCTTATGTCCAAAGCACAAGGAAAATATGACATTTTGTTGTTTCTTTGTTAATATTTTGATTGACATATAAAATAATAAATGCAGAAACTCTTTATGCTCACATGCTGCACACAGCACTATTTAAAAGTTATAATAAATTATATTTATTATAACTTTTAAGGAGCATATTTATTAAATATGCTCCTTCAGTGTAGCTATTAATGCATTTAGTTTAGACGCCAAGGATACAAACACTCTTTCAATTAACCATGGACCATGCACATATGTTCCCAGGTGGACCGTACAGAGGTGATCCGCAGCAGCAGCAGCCCAGTCTTCTCCAAAATCTTTTTGGTGGATTACTACTTTGAGGAGGTCCAGAGACTTCGATTTGAGCTGCATGACATCAGCTCTGGTAATAACGGCCTCCGTGATGCAGATTTCCTGGGAGCCATGGAGTGTACCTTAGGACAGGTCAGTACATTTATAAACAAGAAGCTCGAATTTTGCATGAGTTAGGATTGAAAAGTGCCCACTTTAAAAGCTTTTGCAGTCTACTGGACTACACATGATTCATGCTGTGTGTTATCTGCTTTTGCTCAATAAAACAGGTTGAATGCAGAAGCGCAGGTCAGGTTTGTCATCCCACTAGACAGCGCATGATGCAGTTGTTTATACAGTGCTTTTCTGAACACATCTTAGAGTGAGCATAGCATAAAAACCCCAAGTGCATATGATGTGAGCATACCTCCACAAATGAATGCATGAGAGGCGCATATTTACAGTATATGCACCAGTAAGTGCATTGGTAATCAGTAAATGTAATATCACATGATATTTTCTTTGTCAGAGGAGAGGAAAATCTGCTTCAGAGTAACTTGAATGGGATGTGCACTGAGGCATGGATTATGCAATGGAGTAAATAATTCTTTAATAAGGTTCCTGTATGTCAGATGAATTGGGTAATACTTTGATTAGTGCGAGTGCATCTTTACACTTGAGTTAAATATCGGTCACTGTCTGCATTTTCACTTTCAGTGTCCTTGATTTTGTATTTACATAAAGCCCTGAGGGTGCTTGAAACTGTTTTCAATGCATTTATATGTGCATATGCTAATCTGTATGGCATTGCTCACTTAATGGGTTGCTGACGCCTGTGATTGCTGCAGTCAATATTTAAAGATTTACTTACTCCAATTATTCAATATCCAGGAGCTTTAAAAAGGAAAATGATTATCACTTTAGAGCTAATAAAAACGCTTAGTTGGTTGATTTTTCAATATGACATCTGATGTCATACTGGGAAATCAAGGGCAGATTCCTGCAGCACTAGGATCCAGTCTGGTGTACAGAAAAATTGGAAAAGTGGACTGCATTTGCTTTTACTTTATTTAATCGCGGACGCTATCAGCAACCTGAAGCTGGTGGATTTTCAATTGTTGGAAGAGATGAGATAAGGTCCAGAGAGGAATAGGATTTTGAAGGCCAGGAAGGTGTTATGAGATGGGATATCAGGATGCTAATATTTTCCTCTCACTGTGGTCAGCATCACCTTGCAGTTTATACAGCACTGTATCAGTTAAAAAATCAAACAGTTCTGTCTTTTGCATCAAAAGTGTGTGCACCAGGTTCAGAGAGAGTGCTGCAATTGATCTGTTGATAGAACTCACCTCATGAGATCCACAGCAGTGTTTTGCACCAAGGCTATCAGAGTCACACATTCCAGAGTGCATATAAGTATTGGTCCCTCATGTGCACATGATAGCATCCCATTTGGTTTCAGAGCTAAAGTGACACAAAGGAGAGGGAGGACCCTGCGGGTTGTTTTTGTTTTGAGTTGTGCTTGCATGGATACAAATTCCTCACAAGTAAATTACATGTAATTATCCATTAAAATGAGACTTGATGAAACTTATTAATCTACGATTAGTGTTTGAAGAACATTTCGGACTGCTTTGTTGTTTTACTGCTGGGATATTGAACTATTCAGAACTTAAAGATTATTCTTCTGCAGTCTCACCAAGTTATTAATGCAGGGTTTGCTCCAGACCTCTGAACTGTTAAATGTTCCAGAGCAAATATGTTAATTTCAGATTTTCCATATAGATTTACTACAGTAAGCTGAGAACTGTTCTCCTTCAGGTGTGTATTCAATAACAGTTAAATGTTCATTTTAGAATTTATCAAATTTATTTTAATCTACTATATAGTTTATTTTAAATTACACATGGAATACAAATGACCTATTATAAATGTATCCCTTTCTGTTTGGGACATTTTACTCTAAGCAGCTTTGGAAACAGAACTTTAAAGATGGTATTATTTTAATAGATTTTCTCTCATTCACTCAGGTGGCTTAAAATCAGATTTTGAAGTATTGAAGGTATTTGTTGTCCTGCACTGAGAACTAAACTCAAAATGAGACATTTTAAAGCTTTAAAGCTCTTTATATATTAAAACATTGCCACCCATATTGTGGCAGTATAATAAGTACAAGGACTTACACAGTAATTGTAAATACATACTGACTAATACAACTAATTATTCAGATTTTTAAATATATGTGTAGACATTTGCTTATTGGGTAAAAAAAACTTTGCACACTGTATCTTTTTCTCGTTGATCATAAATGCTGATCTTAAAAGCATTACTAGAACTGCAGATATTACTGAAGCCTTGTTTTAGCAGCTTGATCTTACAGATTTATTTAGTTGTTTTAGTTTTTCCAACGGGTTACACATTCACAAAAAAGCAGGTTTCCAATAAAAATGCTAAAAGCTCCAGACAGCTTCTGACAACCTGTTTTAGCAGGTCAAAGCAATAATCCCAAACCAGCGATGGTTTCATGTGACATTTAAAGACAGCGCTAACTTCCCCAGGCACCTTTAATGTCTGCTGGATGTTGAAAAAGCCAAGCAACACTACAGCGGCTGATAGAAGTCGAGGCGATCCCTAAAAGGCATTTCTGTTCCTGTTTGTTTCAGATTGTGTCACAGCGGAAACTGACCAAAGCTCTACTTAAACAAGGAAACACTGCTGGAAAGTCTTCCATAATGGTATGATACTGCTTCTAAAGTCAGCCCACAAGTGTTACGCACACGAATCACAGACATACACACTACCTTCTGCACTCAGACACTCTGAAGATAATTAATTTGATGATGTTGCCTGCTGCCTGCTCTGTACCTCATTTCCATCTAATTTTCTCCCACCTACTTCCCATGTCTCTTCCTTTCTCCCCCCTCCTCAACCCCCACCAAATACATCTCCTGTTTTTCCCCACCACTTCCTGTATAGGTGACAGCAGAAGAGTTGTCGGGTAACGATGATTATGTTGAACTCTCATTCAGCGCTCGAAAGCTAGACGACAAGGTTGGTACAATTAGGTTTGAAAAATCTACACTATTTTTTTCCTTTTTAAAAGATGAGTGTGTGTGTGTGTGTGTGTGTGTGTGTGTGTGTGTGTGAGTGTGTGTGTGTATTGCCAAGCAGATGTGTTTTATGGAGAAGAAGGGCAGTGGGATTTACTGATTGAATTGCTCAATACACAGGAGTATAATCTGGTATTAGAAAAAGACAACCAAGATAGGTGGACACCCCCGCCTCCACAATTACCCCCCTTTATCTCCACCACAACCCTACCACACACAGATAACTATATTAATTTTCAGCTCCCACACACATGTATGCAGAGCCACGGATGACTAATCTAAACAAGTTGTACCCAAAGGGAAAGATGGGAGACAGCAGGGGAGGGGTGGATAGATGAGAGAGGACAGGAGAAGGTTTGTTGCAACAAACAAAGAAGAAAAAGGAGGGAAAGAGGTGAAAGAGTGTATCTGGTAGTTTATGAATGATTTACGGTGATCAAAGGCACATCTAAGAGAATGCTTTATGACGTATGTTTTCTCTTTGAAGGATTTCTTCAGTAAATCAGACCCATTCCTGGAGATTTTCAGAATAAATGATGATGGGACTGAGTCACTTGTGCACAGAACTGAGGTAATCATGGCACACTTACACACACGTACAAAGCTAAATGTTTCAGGCCTAACAATAAGCATCTGTTTTGTGTATATTTAACATGTGCAGACGGTGATGAACAACCTGAGCCCCATTTGGAAATCCTTCAAAGTTTCCTTAAACACACTCTGCAGTGGAGATCATGCCAGGGAGCTAAAGGTGTGTTGAGGTTGTGAAAAACGATGGCGGCATTTTATTTATTCTTAAACATAATTCACAAGATTGGAAAACCTTGACAACAGCTCTCTACAGTATCTAAGATCTGTCAGTAGGGCACAAAGCACATTTAGAGAACCAAGGCCAAACAACACTTGAGTGCCTACTAACGTGTTTTGTTTTTTTTTTCTTTTTGTTAAGGCGTTTTACTTCTCTGGGTACAAAAGCAAAAAAAGCAGAAAACAAAATAAAAAAATACAAAGCAAAAGGAGAAAAAACACCCACACCAACAAAAAATAACTGCATGTTTGATCAATAAAACATAAGGAAAATACCATATACAGGCAAATGCAAAAGTTTGGGCACCCACACTAAAGTCTCAGGGTTTAATCTGATCTCAGTGGTTTGTAAACATGGTGAACTACTCAAATTACTTGAACTCCGAACACTTTCTCTCAACCGTCGGTCAATATGAGATTTCTAGAAAATGACATTGTTATAAATCTGGAAAATATTGATAACAAAGAAATCAGCGCTCCACATGTGACTGGGAAAACCAACCACTAAAAAAAACCTTTATCTGAAGTGATGGTTTGCTCTTCTACTGCCACAGCTGCACATCTTCATGGATGAGACAGCAGAGAATCATTTGTGCTGCATTATCACCACAAAATTCAGCGTTAAAGGATTCAAAAGAACACGATGAAATCCAAAAGGCTTTGCATTTAGTAAAACTGCAAAGCATGGTGATGGATTGATCCTGTGTTGGGCTTGTGCCTGCATAGAAAACTGGAAGACTGATGATGACTGGAAGATGACCTGTAAAACAGGGTATGAACTTTCTACTTACCCCAAAAACCACAACTTTAAAAGTTCTTCTCATGGCCCTCATTCTTGACCTAATAGTGAAAACACAGCTCTCATAAGCCAGATTTTAAAAAAAGCAGTGCGTGCAATACATCCCCAGACTCTGCCAGACCTAGAAGCATGAAGAAAAAGAGCTGAAAGAGACTTAGTCTGCCTCTAAAAGTGTTTATGAGCTGTCATACTTACCAGAGGAGGTCGTACTAAACCTAAACCATTTTTCTTTTTATCTTAATAAAAAAAAACACTTGTATATTTTTATATATTTTATATTATATATTTTATATATCTATGTATTATACATTTTAGTTTTTACTGTTGCAGAAATTTTGAACATATTTGGTGAAACCTTAGCCTGCCACTGTGCTGCAACCTTTCAAACAAACGACTCATACAAACAGGTAAACAAGCCAGAAATATGTCAGTCAGCTGCCTCTATTTTCCTGTCCTGTGTTGAGTTCAGGCCATGGATTTTTTTTGTCACATTTTTAGCTGTCACCTTCCTTTGCCAGGATGTTAGTGCATGTCAGTGTGTTTGAGCAAGTGGTGGCTGCACATCAGCTGTTAACGGTTATTCTTCTCATGAATAAGCATGAATTTGCTCATTAAATATTCAGAGGCTTCTTAACTCTGCACGGCTCCTGACAGCAGGAGAAAGGGCTTACACACCTAAAAACACACATGCTATGGTTTCTAGGGCTACCTGCTTAAAATAATAGGACTACAGTGAAAAACGGCACAGCAGAGATTCCTATTCAGACCAGAGCTTTCTTTTCACCAGGGTCTTAACTGACCAATGCATAAATGCATAACCCTCTTCTGTAGCGTCTGGCTGCCTTTTCCTTTGTACTTCTCTCCACCTCTCTACTTTTCCTCCTCCCTCTCTCTCCCGTCCACCTCTTTCCTCTCTTCATCAGTTAGTATTCACTGAACGGAACAGAGCTTCTTCATTTTTTCATTAGTCTCTAGCACACCTCTCAGCAACTTGAAGTGGAAGCGAGGCTGCAAAAATCAAGCGCTCACTTCCTCATACACAGGAATTACTGTCAACAGCACAAATGATCAGACACACAGATACAAAGGGTGTATACCCACACACTTCAGGAGTAGCTCTAAGCACCTGAAGTGGGAGACGGGAAATAAGGGGATTATTGCTGCTTTTTGTTTTTAATCAAATGCGGATTAAATGGTTCTGATAGCTGGTTGCCGGTTTGACTGTGGGAAAGAGGGTCACGCATCTTTACAGTGAATTGGCTTTCTCACATCCATTAGAGCCCTACAGTAAAGATTTATGGTTCTTTTGGACATCTGCATTGTTTTTAGAGCCCTCACCTTTTAAAAATATCTGCTTAATTCTTCATGAAGCATCAAGTCATTGTCCACTGACCTGTTATTTGCCTGTTGTCATTTATCTTGTCGAGTAGCTCCTTCGGGAGAGACAAACTATCAGGTCTAAATACTAACACACATAAAACTGTCTCTTAAGCTGTGTCCCTCTCAGCATCCTCAGATTAATATTTTACCGCTCCAGTGCCCCCCCACCAACACCACCCTATCAATCATTCAGCATGGCATTTCTCTGTGTGCCTGCCAGTGCACGTGTGTGCGTTTAGACAGCTGTGTTGAAGCTTTAACTGAGTGGATATGTGTGTCTGCTCCTGCACCAGTGCACCGTTTGGGACTGGGACTCCAATGGAAAACATGACTTCATTGGAGAGTTTCAGACCACGTTTAAGGAGATGATGAGGGCAGAGCAGGAGGGCAAGCAGGTAAGAAAATCCAAACTCAAAGCCTTGCATCTTTATGTGACGCTTATATAATTAGACCTACAGTGCCCTCTGTACTCCCTCCACCCCACATTAACATATTGTGTGTGTGTGTGTGTGTGTGTGTGTGTGTGTACGTGTATACTGCCAGATCCAATGGGAATGCATCAACCCAAAATATCAGATAAAGAAGAAGAATTACAGGAATTCTGGCACTGTTATTCTCAACCATTGCAAGGTGATGTATCATAATATTGATTTGTCTCCAGCTTGTCTTGTTTCAATGTACCTTTTAATTTCTGAGCACAAGTTACAGTATTTGCTGTGTTGAACATATTAAATCTCAAAAAACTTATATACTGTGAGAAATGTCATAGCAGCTATCTATATTCACACACAGAAGAAGCAACCAGGGGATCTCAGAGGTTTTTTGGTATCAGATAACTATTCCATACTGGTTATTCTTCCTTTTCTGGAGTTTTGAAACATGAAACATATGCATTGCTTGAAGTGCATCAATTTGAACTAATTTTGACTTTGGAGACCACCCTCCTCTCACAACGGTGTTTTTAAAACCAAACCAAAAAGGTAATCATCTAAACCATCCATCTATCCATTTTCTACCGCTTTGTCCCTAACGGGGTCACGGGGGGGCTGGAGCCTATCCCAGCTGTCAACAGGCGACAGGTAATCTAAACCAAAAAAGAAAAAAAAAGATAGTTTTGGTGAAGTGTTGTGCTATAAACTGAAAATATAGTTTTCACACTGAACCCATTGAACTCATTATTGTTTGCAACTAATGTTGCAGCTTTTTGAATAAAAGATTGAGAACACTTGACCTGATATGGAAATGCTTACATATCCCCTCCTGCTGCCTGAAGTGATGATGCTATAAAGAGTGTTGCCCTATAAACACTGTTATTTCGTTTATTTCATATTTGCACCCAGTCTAAGCTAATCTGAAGAATCATTCATTCATTGTAACATATGGTTAAATCATACCATATTTCTCCTATACTAACAAAATAAATCACCCATATGTGAGCTTATTTGTAATAGAGTACTATGAATATATAGATACTATTGTTATTTTATCCTCATGGACAGCTACGCTCAATAAATGCTTAACATAATATTGCATGGATACATATAATCAATGCAATCCAATCATGACCGTAGTCCTTTCTTTCCTGAGAAACTAGTCTAGTTGGACACAGCTGATGTCCTGTAGTGCTAAAGGCAACGATTGTTTTTTCCCAACACCATTATGTCGCATGGAGCTGCATAAATCTCTCCAAGTCAACTAGAAGAGTTAAACTGACATTGTTAGCCAGCTATTTTTTGCTTCCGTATCTAACCATGTCTGCTGTGTTTATTGTATCTTCTCCATCCATGTGAAAAGCGAGATTGCATCAGCAGTGGAAACCCTCCTTTCTTCTGAGACTATTTTTAAAAAAGCATCCCATGAGCATTTCACTATACAAACCTTGAATTAAAACAATTTCTCCAAACAGATCATCAAGATGTACTCCTTCTTGGATTACATAATGGGAGGTTGCCAGATTCAGTTTACAGTAAGTTCTCTCACATACCTGTAAGTTCCTCAATACTTGCGTCAGCGCAACTTTTTGGTAACTTGTGTGAGGGTGAATGCCTGTGTGTGTGTGCATTTATGTCCCAGGTGGCAATAGATTTCACAGCTTCCAATGGAGACCCGAGAAACAGCTGCTCTCTCCATTACATCCACCCCTACCAGCCCAATGAGTATCTCAAAGCACTGGTAGCTGTTGGGGAAATTTGTCAAGACTATGACAGGTAGTGCCTACTCTATCAATTATCATTCATCTCATTCCAACACACACATCCTGCCTGTATGAAAAAACTCTGTTTTATTTTGCTAAAGATTTTAGTTTCTCAGTATAAATCTATCATTGTTAATGTTCTTCTCCGTGTTACAGTGTTTTCTAATGAATCGTGTGTCTTTTTCACCAGCGATAAAATGTTTCCTGCATTTGGTTTTGGGGCTCTGATACCACCTGACTTTAAGGTAAGACATGTTGGGTATGTGTGTTTACTGAACCAAGGGGTGGTTCTGGATGGCTCAGCCATGTTTCGGAGTCTCAGCTCGTTTTTGATCAACATGAAAGCAGAATAGATCTGTTAACCTGTAAATCAGATTTGTCATGTTGTGCTGAGCACTCAGTTTGTTGCAGCCAATAAACGTCCTCTGTTCTCCGCCCTGCCTGAAGGTTTCACACGATTTTGCCGTGAACTTTGATGAGGACAATCCTGAATGTGCTGGTAAGCTATCCCATCTCACGCATTTCCCATTTGAAACTGCTCAGAGAGGCTTTCCTATGCACATTCACGCTTGACACAACCAAAACAACCCTGCAATAAGCTGCTGCGTGCCTCTCATTTCTCTCCTTCCCTTTTAGCCCCATATTTCCCCCTCAGTATCTTCCCTTCACACACAAATACATAAGGGAATGCACACACACAAATGCAGCAGGAAGATTTGTCACAATGCTGCAGGACATATTCCAGACCGTATGATACAGAGAAAAACAACACTAATCTCTATGTGTGAAATGGGCTTCTGTGCTCTTCTCCCCACATGGCTGCAGTTCCTGCCGCGAAGGTGTGTGTATTTCATTGTGTGCTTGTGTGTACTATAAGGAAATGCTTTTGAAAGATGCTCAGAGTAAAATTGTAGTAGCCTAGATACTTTTGCAAGTGCAAGACACTTGACTTTAGGGGGTCAGCACAATGCTGAATTGCATTCACATGTATAGGTAGGTAGACACATTGTGTGAACTAGCAGCATAAAATGAAACCTGTATGTGTGTTGCAGGGATCCAAGGTGTGGTGGAGGCCTACCAAAATTGCCTCCCTAAAATCCAGCTATATGGGCCCACCAACATCGCCCCAATCATCCAGAAAGTGGCTTCCTCTGCCTCAGAGGAGATGCACACCAAAGAGGCTATGGTGAGAAAGAAAATAAAAAAGAAAGGAAATGAAATAAGAAAGACTCGACTGTTTTTGTTTCTTTGTTATGAGTGTTGTTTGGACTGGCCGACAGGGCAAAACAGGAAAATAAAAAGCAAGAAGACATCAGTGTGGCTAATATAAGATGAACAGATTAAGATGAATAGAAAAAGAGCGAGAGGGTTTATATTAATTTAATTCACTCATAATTTTTTGAGAATAAATTCCTCTCTGCGTCTCTAGTTGATTAGAATGAGTTTTATGTAGATTAGCCCTCGAGAAGAATCCCCTTTTAAACCTCAAATACATTAAATATCTCTTTCTCATTTCTTCGCTTCAACTAACAAAGTTATCTTCACTTTTACCTGCCAAACTAGGAATACTTCATCTTACTGATTCTGACAGACGGAGTCATCACCGACATGGCGGACACACGGGAGGCTATTGTGCACGCCTCTCACCTGCCTATGTCTGTCATCATTGTTGGCGTGGGCAATGCAGACTTTACCGACATGCAGATTCTCGATGGGGATGATGGGATCCTGCGTTCACCCAAGGGCGAGCCTGTTCTCCGTGACATCGTCCAGTTTGTCCCTTTTAAAGACTTCAAACATGTAGGTGGTGACGTTAGATTAGCTGTTATTTACCGCTTTCCCATAGCCATTGCAGATAGGATATTTTTTACTTCCTCATTCCTGTGGTGTCTTTTTGGCTTTGGTTTTTTGGTTGAAAAAAAGAAAAGAAAATGGGGTTTTAAATAAGAGGAGTAAGGAAGAAAAGGGGAGCAGAACTTTATGTGGGTTTTGGGAATTAGAAGGAAAGCCCAGATCCATGTGTCATCCTTTTTCTCTGGATGCCCTTTGATTCAGATGTGAGTCTAGATTTTTTCTTTCGTATTTACCTCTGCTTTAAATGAGTTTTGATATAAAACCAAATAGATATATCAAGGTTATTCACATAAGCACTTTAAACCTCACATTAAGGCTCAAGAGTGTCTCATATGTTTTATTCTGACTCCAAAGGAGTCTTAGAAATAGCAGTGTTGTGAAGAAAAGTCTGCCTTCAAACTTTGTACAGAGCAAACAATAACTGAACAAAACAAAAGCAATAAATGATACCAAAAAACAAAACAAAGCAAAACACAGCCATGAAAGCAATAAAACGTGTAAGTAGTAGTAGTAAGTATGGCTTTAAGCTGGATTGCAGACAATAATACCAAAGTGTGAAGTGTAAACAAGAAGATTTCATATATCTTTCTTACATATTATCACAACTATTTGCTAAAATGTGAATAGATTTAATTGTTAAATAGATAAAATAGTTTCAGTCCAAGTCATGTTTGAACATCACACCAAAATGTTTCCAATGGGATGGAGGGTTTTGCCGTTTTCAAGAGTAGCAGGAAGCTTGCCTTGTTATCTGACACTGACAAAATAAAATGTAGTTTTCCGCAACTTAATTTTTAACAAGCAAATATTATATATATGCCACAAAGATCCAAACTCAATTGCATGTAGTTTGGCTATTTTGCATTGAAGATTGTTCTCCCATCTTTTTTCAGTAATGATCATGAGCCCTCAATCAATAGAGTCTGCAGGTGACAGATCTGCTTACGATCAGCTTTCACTGACGAAGCAAGTCCAGCTTCAAAAATGCTGTTCAAACGGTGGATTGTCTTCCCTCACTGTGAACTTATGTTTAAAATGATGGGATCCCAGGAGCGGAGGAGTGTTCACCCTTCACTGCTTTCCTGGCAGAACAGTACAAGATGATGCTTTGTAACTTCCCAATCTCCTGTATTTGAATATTATACACAAATTATTGGCTAGTTCCAACAAACATTCGATTGATCTGATAGCAATTCTCTTTGTTTTGAGGATCAATAGAAACTTTCACAGTCTGGTTTTCATCACAGGCCACACTTTCTGTCACTGAACAACTGAAAATGATCAAATACAGTTTGATTAGAAGCTTCAGTGGTTTGGGGATGGAAACGAGATAGTCAGCCTATGACTCTTAAATGTTAATGTGTTCATTTAAGATGAGCTAAAATTCTTAGTGTTGTCCATTCAGTTGTGTCTATTGCCTCGTAATATGCCCAGTTTATTTTGAGAGTATATTCGATGCTTGGATTGACCTGTCAGCTGGTCTGTAGCTCTGGATGTGGTGTAGATGATGCCCCTTTTCCATTCATACGTAGGTGCTGGCATCCTTGTTTTACTTTTGTGTGTTGATATGTTGTTTGTATGATAGTTGTGATGCAGTATTTTCTAATTGTTACCGCCGCCAAGGAAGTTATGTTTTCCAGATCTGTCTGTTTGTCTGTCAGCAACATAATAAAAAAAAATCATGGACAGATTTTGATTACATTTTCAGGATATGTTAGGAGTGTCGCTGGGAAAAAGTAATTAACTTTTGGTGGAGATCTGAAATCCTAAAAAAATTTCTAAATCCTGCTGAGACATGAGTCCTTTAATCCTTTCTATGTTCTTTAACTGATAAAAAGCTACTTCACCACTGTCCTAATGTGATGCAGTGATACAGTGATGCAGGGCTCAGTCCAGGAGGACATGTTTGGCTTTGTAGGATGTTTTTAACATAGCTGTCTGAAACAGAATGCTGACTGTTCATCTTTTTTTATTTTGCTCCAAAAAAAAAAAGTTTTTATCTTCATTTAACTTATTATTTATTATAACCAGTGCATTTGGATCTGCGTATAGCCTCCTGGTGAGATGGCTGTGCAGATTTGTGTGTCTGCAACACATCTATAGTAACATATTTAGTTATGTTTCATAATTTGATTAAGATGTTGAACAGCAGTGGTGACAAAAGATATTTTTTATATAAAATATCTGTGAAACGAAACATTTTTAACTTCAGGGACAAAACCAAGAAACGATTCAGACCAGTTTTGACTGGTTTTGCACAAAAAATGTACAAGTTTTTATTATAGCAGCTTCGATTTGCAACTTGGCTACGGCAACTACAGAAAATAATATTCAAAGTAAGCAAGTCTGCACAGTCATAACAAATTGATAAATAGACAGCATTTAGTGCAGGATGTCGTTCACACTCTCTGACGATGGCACTGGCGTCATGCACCCAAAGTAGATTCACACACAATCACAGTGTAACACTCACATATGCGCCACCAACTTGAGCTGCATTTGAGTCTCAAAAACACGTGTTTTTTAACTGTTTCAGTCTGAAGCACAAATAAGTCAAAGCAGTGGAGAGTTTTTTTCTCTTTTTTAAAGAAAAAACAAAAAAATGCCATACTCTGCAAATACCACTGAAGCTTAAATGCATTTTAAATTTTCAGTCTAACGTAAAAGTTATAGGTCAGTACTTGGTTAAAATAAACCTTTTTGCAATATTTATATTATATATACTTCTCAGTGTACCAGTATGAACGTAGAAACTGTTACCGAGCCTTGTAGTGTTTTAACACGCTAATAGGATGTTAATCTTATAAATAGGAATAAAACTTTTTAATTAAATATTTTCCAGCATTGATTTATTAGTATTCATGTATCTTTGAAGAACCAGTTTGGGAGTAAGGGCGACTTTAGTGCTTACATTCAGAAGAGACTGTGTGAGCATCATTTACTCGCTGTGCTCGTCAAAACAGATCAGTGCTTAACTTTCTTGTTTGTGTGTGTTTGCATGCCTACTACACTTATTGCTGTCTCTCAGATGTTGTTAATTTTTCCTGGCTCTGACCAGATGTGTTTTGAGGGGTCCGTTATGGTGGGTTTGGTTGGTGACAGGTTGGGAAATTAGGCAATTATATCCCATTGAATCGGTAAGTGAAGGAGTTTAAACATGAACTGAATATTTGAGGATAAATAATACAAAGGGATGAGGGAGCTGGGGTGGTGATGGTGGACTGGAAGACTTGGGGGGGGGGGGGGGTCGGCAACAGACAACCATAGCTAAAAACAAAAGGAAACGAGGGAGTGTGTGACAGAGGTGGAGAGGTGATTTTCTGCTCCGTCGTTTCTTTTCAGAAGGGATTACCAGGACGAAGCTGCTGGGTGACAGGCAGAGAGGGGGATAACAGGTAGATAGCAGCTGAGGAGAGAGAGAGCAGGAGAGAGAGTGGAAATGAGAGGAGGAGGAGGGGTGAAGAGGTTGGGGTGGAAGCACTTTGATGATGCATTGTCTCAGGGAATTATGTGAGACGGAGTTCAACACTCTCTGACTTTGAGGATTCAGAAGTTTGTGTGTGTGTGTGTGTGTGTGTGTGTCTGTACACATCTTGGACACCAGTGCAGACAAGTGGCTAGCCTGTGCGTGTCTTTATAAATGTTATGAAAATTGAAGCAGTGCAACATTTTTGCAGAGTATTTATTATGCCAGGATATATTTTATACACGCAATATCAAAGTAACAACATGGGATATTATTTGCTGAGTAGCTTATTAGTTTATTAAACAACTAGAAAAGTACAATAACGGTCCTGAACCATGTAGATCCAACAGATCACTGTATCTTCCTTTACATCTGGGGATTGTAGCAGTTTATCCACAACTTTTTATGTAGAATCTGATCTGTTTTTGCTGTGCCGTTTATTTTCTGACAGGCTGAAAAGAATATCTCAGTTACAACACCAGAAAACAAAGAAGTGAAAGCAAAACTGTTTTTGAGGTTGTCTGGTGAGCTTGTCTGATCACATCGGTCCCAGTGTGCTGCGCTAGTGGCAGCATTGGGCTCAACAATGAATTTGGGCCTTTTAGAATCAGCGATAGCTCGTGACGTGTGCATGTTTGTGACTTCTCCTTCTATTTCTGTTTTTTTTATTTGCAGGCCTCTCCTGCTGCCTTGGCAAAGAGTGTTTTAGCAGAGGTCCCGAACCAGGTGGTGGATTACTACAATGCGAAAGGAATCAAACCCAAGTGTATTTCAGACTACGAGTCCACAAGAACCTTTAGCCCATGACAACGGACTGTGCACAAACATACACATCATTCAACACATGCACACTTTCATTATAGTAGTATATAATTCTTAATGAAATAAAATTTAAGTACTGTATAATGCATATACATGTCCAAAAGCACAACCAGATATACACAAACATGTACAAACAGCAATGTTACAAACAGTAGTCTAGCTCAGATAATTAGTTTGTTATGGTGAAACAATTTGAACTACTCTATTGATGACTATTGCATGTTTGGCCAAAACGGCATCTCCTGGAAAGTTATTACTATCTATTGTATATTAAAGAGTATTTCTAGAAATAATAACAGTCTTCTGAAGCAGCATGCAGATTTTGATTATAGCTAACTGAGAGAAATGACATTCCTACCTTATTTAGATAACTAGCAAGAAAATAAACCAAAAGATCTATGTAGGTGAAAGCCTTAATATGAGCCTGCTTAGCCCCAAATGCTTAGAATTAGCATTGCAAATGTTATTATGGGAGTGATGGTATTCCAGTTAGTTTACTGAATAAATGCATGCATAATTCACCTCCCACTAATATCCAATCTCCAATAGTTGCTTGCTAGTTATGAAATAAAGTATCTCTGTCATTTGTGTGAAACTTGGGGTCATCTTTGGATGGGAGCTTTGGGTTCTTTTTTACAGAGTTGTTTGTGATTTTGCTAAATGGAAATGAATTACTGAATAATTGTAATAATTTCTTTATAATCTTCTTACATTGTAAAGAGCTTTGAGAGGTTAGACAAGTATGGTAGACACTCATCTGTGAGCTGAAAACAGTTTTTATTGTATTCTGCATGTTGATAATAATAAAGATATATTGCTTTTCTCATTTTACTGCATTGTACAGTTTCCCCCTCTCTCTGTATATA
>JBAMIG010000018.1:9744572-9755016 GCA_037177335.1 Kiunga ballochi | reverse complement strand
TATATAGATAGATAGATAATAGATAGATAGATAGATAGATAGATAGATAGATAGATAGATAGATAGTTAGATAGACACCATAGATGTATGCATAGGTCTATAGATTTATTAATAGATTATTACATGGAGGAATATCTACAGCAGTATAGACCAGAATCTGAGGCTCTTAATGAAAAGTAAACTTCAATGCACATTTTATTTGTATATACAGACTCAAAATGAAATAAGTTATCCCACGTTTCTGTTTCTTTCATGCACAACAATATTTTGTTATTGAATAAATTAGAAGTCCACAGTGGTTCAAACAACAGTCACACTTTCCTTTCACACATATATGACATTATCAGTCCACAGATAGCTTCATTAAGACAAAAATACAAGATTAAATTATTTCACCAATCTCCATGCAGTTAATTAGAGCAAACCAAACTTGGGCTGTCCTGAGAGTACACTTTGTATTACGTGCTTCAATCTTTGACAGATCAGTATTCAGCACACGAACCCCCTGATATCTGCTTTCTATTCAGGAATTGCCGCCATCATCCGAGCGATACTGAAAAAGAGGGAAAGCTTCAGTTTCACAGCAGCTGGTACATGGTACCTAAAAATGTATTTTACTCAATTTTCTTCCTATATATGCCTTTGTTTAATTAAAAGATCAAAAATAATCACCAAGATGTAAGAAATAAAAACGTTATGCTCTGGTGGAGTTTTATCCTGTATTCATTTAATACCTTGATACAAAAACAATAAATACTACCAGTATTGCTACTACAACTACTAATAATAATAATTATTATTACTATTATTAAAAATAACAATAACAGCAGCAACAACAATAATAGTAATAATAATAATAACAATATATGTTTTTGAGGGAGGGTTGTTAATTTATCTGTATTTATATATTAGTCAACCTTATTTAGGTTAGGTTAAATATATTAGTAAAAGAAAAGAAACTCAAACAAACAAACAAACAAATCTACGGAACCATTCTTATTAATTTAGGTGTTACGGAGGTATTTTGCTGTTGTACCGGAAATATCAGGGGTGACATTTGTCACAACGGAAGACATGTGTTAGCATATCATACGCGACATCATGTCTCTATAGTTTAGCTCTATAATATATATGTATAAATTGTGGTAATAAAGAGAATGGCGGCGTTGGGTCTTCGGGTTTTTTTGCAGCAGGGAAGTCGACTACTTTCTTCTCGAGCAGCAACTGAAAGGTAATTTTGCTAAGTGGCTACTTGTGGAAGTTGTCATGGATTTGCTGTGAGGCTCATCCTTTTCCTAGTAAAATTTAGTTTAAATTTTACATTAAAAGTAAAATAGCTGCCGTCATTGTCTGTAGTCACTGTAAACAAAACGAAAGTATATAATTTCTTTTAAAATAGCAGTGCTAACAGTGCTAAAAGCTTCTCAGGGTTTTTAAAGTGTACGCAACTCCTAAGCAGAGTAATTTTCATCTTCTACACATTCACGAATAATTTAATGGCATTTTGGAAAATAAATCTATCCGAATGTATCATTAATCCCCAGGCTACTCCTGCAATTCATGGATCTGCTTCTTTTGCTGCTCCTGTAATCCTCCACACACACATTGCATTGATCAGAGGAAAGCAGTACATTTAATATACATTTGTTGTGCTTAGTGCATTTAAAATCTTAGATTGTCTGGGATCATCAGCAACAACACACATTTGATTGGAAGCAGATGCTTCTAGAAAGAAAATGGAAAAAAAGAAGGAATGTATATTAATTAATTATAAACTCTTCAACGCTGTAAGATGTTGGACAAAAAGCATTTTTACAGCAAGAAATAGCCAGCCAAACACAAACTGCCATGTGTTTATATTGCAGTGTTTGAGTGTGTTTTGCTGTGTGTCAGGCTTGAAAGAATTTCTGGCACCTAGCAATGGGGTTTCCACTTGTGAATATTTCTCATTATTGTATTATTCAGGGGAAATCAGACACTCTTTCCTTCATAAGTACTTTTCAGTATGTAGGGTTGTAACTATACCAAAATCACTGTTTGACACATACCTTACTTTGAAGGTTCAGTACTTTTTTTCTACACAATGGAATCAAATGTAAAACTCTTTTACTTTGATGTAAACAAGAATATGTTTACTGACATATTTAATGTAAAAAAAAACTGATTTTAGTCAATTCTCTTATTAAAGATTCTGATATAAATAAAAATGGGGGTGGGATAAATATATTCACTCAAGCTTGTACAAATAAATTGAATCTACATTTCATCATTTCTTATTTATTTTTTTAATTTTGTTTTTTTTTTAGATAAAATAACTTTTTGTGCTGAGCAGATTATACAGAGCAAGTGTTTTAGTGTCATCTAAATGGAGCGGTGGGGGTATGGGGGATCTTAAACGCAGCACAGCATAAAACTGGCAGACGGCTTTAGTTTCAATTCTCCTTGCCAATTTACATATCTCACTGGGAAGCCGAAGTGGTTCTTAAACAGGAGATTTTAACAACAGATGAAGGTCTCCATGCACTGGTTTCTTCTTAAATTACTAGTTAGTGGTTGAGCTGTGCGTTGTTGTTGTCTATAGAGGAAGCCAGTGCAGGACAATTACTGAATAGAGATACAAGCATTGTTACACTCCTAGTAATCTGAATTTAAACTTCAATGCAAAATAAGCACCAACAGTCATTAACATGCAATAAAAGTAAATGTAAGTATTGGACATAATGAGATTGATACCAGGTCTGAGTCATTTATTGTGTTCATGTGTTGTTCTAACTAAAATATATTGTACAAAGACAGCATTTGCTACAACAACAGCTTAAAGTTGACCACAAATTAGGTGAAATAATTATTTATAATTACTGTAAAAACTATAAACTGGAAAATAAGCATAAATGCAGTGTATCTTCATTTTACACATCACATTGAATTTATTGTATTTGATATAATACTTTCATTACAACGTGGATAGAGACAGGACTTGTTAGGTTAGATAGATAAAGGGAAATGTAGAGGACATCATCTTTAATGCTCCTAACACAAGCTGATATCCTGAAATCACCTCCCATTGAGAGATGTCATTCTAGTCATAATAACATTAAAATAAAACAATTAGAAAATCTTATATAAAGAACCATAACATTTTAAATACAGTTAAATAAATAAATATAAAATCAGATCAAAATGTCAGCATGTCATGCTGTGTCATCATGAACAAATGGGTTTGATGATAAGCGGCAGATTTATGTATGAAGGTAGCTCATCCACAAGCGGCAGCCTGAAGGCCTGCTCCTCTCTGTGTTTCTGACTTTATTGGGTTAAAAGGAGTTGGATTTGGAATAGGACCTGATAACAGTGCACGATTTATTTAATATTAAATGTGTTCAGGATATTATTGTTGGTAATTGTAGCTTTGAGAGAAAGTGTTTATTTTTCTCTTATCAAACAAATGTACATTAGCATTTTTCTTTTTATAGCAGCAAAAGGAACAGAGTACCTTCATGTTTCTTGTCTGATTTACATTTAGATCAGTGTTTGTTGTTACGCTCTTTTCTGCTTTTCATTTAAAATATTTTGCAATTAAACCCACTGACCCAACCTCCTACAGAACACTCTGACAGCACTGCAGATATCCAAATGTGTGAAGGAGTGCTAACACTGGTCCTTTCTTCCAGCAGCACACCGTGTAACAAAAACTGCTCCTAGACCAAAATACACACAATGCACAATTAAATACAGGATAAAGTTTTCTGTGGATTTTGTAAAAAAAAAAGTTCTTTTTTTATGTATATACTTCAACAATTTTGTTTTATTTATGATTTCTTCTGTGTTACATCTGATCTCTCTATTTTGCTGTTGTTGCCTCTTAATTTCCCGCTGAGAACGACAAGATAAAGGTCTTATCTTACTTGGTAAGACGACCTACACCTACAATTGGAACATGGGCTTTTAAGATAAAGCATCAGCAAAAACTCTCCTTTGTTTGCTTGCACTAGTGACTGTTAGCGTTAGCTATAAGATCTTTCAAGGTTTGCTTTTCTTTTGGGGAAAAAAGGGCCTGACGAGTTGCTAAATATAAAATAAAATTGCTTGGGTCGAAACTGTAACACAACAAGCTTTTCTTTTGTAGATTCACCTCCCTCAAGATTTCACAACAAGACTTTTCTTTCAAGGGAGGTTTTGGAAAAATCTTCCTGTAAGAAAAGTCTTGTAAATATAATTTATGTAAGCTGCAAACATCAGCACTTTTACTTTTCTGCCGATAGTTGTTCCTGTATTGCAGTAATTTAGTGGTTGTCACTGATGTTAGTGTGATTCAGTGTGAGGCGGACTGCAGAAAATGATCCTAAAAAATAACAAAAGTAAATATTTTCTATGTGAGGTTTGAAAGGCTCTCCGAATTGAAAATGTAATTGCAGACTTATGATTTTGAGTGGTCCATTTTGCAGAAAAAAAAGCAACTAGCTGTGCTACTATTTACCAGGCTGGTTGACATTAATCTATTATTATTTGTATTTCACACAAGACTTTTTTTACTGGAGAAAAATAAATGCACTATGCCAGCGGTGGAAAACTCTGGTCCTCTGCAAGTGTCCCTGCTGCGGCACCGCTGACTCAGATCCATGGGTAATTAGCAGGCTTGTGCAGAGGCTGCTAAACAAGTCTGATGTGCGTCAGGTATTGTTGCAGCGGGGAAACTCCCAATACTTGCAAGATTGTGCCTCTTGCAAGTATTGGCCACCCCTGCACTATGCAGTCAGTGAACATTTTAATAGCAGCACCACTGTCATGCTTTTACTTAGTTCATGGTATGTTAAAATGTTTTGAACAGTGCCGTTGTTTGACTTGTAAATAAGACAGGTTAATAGATCATTACAGCTGTGAAATATGTCTTTCTATGAGAAGCATTGTCCTCTCTGATTTCTCTGTTTTTAGTCCTGTCCAGTTGTTGGGTTGTATCAGAACTGTAAAGACGACAACATGGTTTGACGAACACCTCACAGAGGACAACCAGAAGTTCATGAAAAACATCACGGCGGAGGAATACAGAGCACAGACAGCTGAAAAGCTTAACCCTCTCAAAGATGAGCCATGGCCTCGATTTGAGTGGACAGAGAGTGAGTGCCAAGATTAATGTAGGACTTTCCATCATAAGTTAACTCCCTGTTGACTAAGGGCACATTTATTTGGGCTTTCATCTGTCCTCTGTTCAGGTAGTCAAAGAGTTGGATTAGTGGCTGTCAAGTTGGGGATGGCTCCTATCTGGACAAAAACTGGAGAAAGACATGCAGTCACCATGTTACAGGTAACACGCAGTGAAAGATGCATCCGTTTCTTTCCGAAGCTTTGCAGCCAGAAATCCTGCAGGCATTCTGCCAGAACGATAAGCGTAAATGTTTGCAATTCAAATTGAAATGACCAACAGGTCAAAGAAAAGGAAAAAGCAGTCAAATTTGCAATTGCTTTGTTGTGTAGAATTTGGGTGAAGACTAGAAATAGTTGAACACTATTTAATCTCAAACAAAGTCTTTGATCTCGCGTGTGAAGTAGGAAACCTCCATTATAAAGAGGAAAAACAGAATTATATCAGGTTTATTCACATCACAGTTTTACCTCATTGAGTATTCTGTCAGTAAATTGAGAGAAAACCGCGGCCGCTTTCATTCCTTTTTCCTGATCATGACTGACTGCTGTAATAAAAAGCAAATATTATTTCAGAACATTGTTAATGTTAACAGTTAGAGATTTCAGTGGTGCATCAATGGATTCAAGAAATGAGTTTGCATAATAATTTACTAAATGGACTGGACAAAGGACAGTGGATGTTGGTGTGTAAGTGTTCTTTATGCTCCACTCAACCATTTCACGGTGCTGCCTTTTTGGACGGTTGTTCTGGAAATCCTTAAAGGAAAGCTCAAACTCGGTGAAAACCCCCGTGTGCTACCGGACCTTATTAGAGCAGTTTGGACTGACAGTAACAAGTTTAACAAGAGGCAGTCAGGCTTACTCTGGGCAGCTGATAGTAGCTACATCCTGCAGGTTAGCATTTACAGGATGCCTTATACTTACAAAAACATTTGACTTGAATAGTATAATCAACACCAGGCTGCAGAGTGCATTTGTGGCCAGAATATACATGCTTATGTGTGAATGTTAGTTTTTCCACAGCTGCCTTTTGAAGCTTTTTTGTTTCTTATTTGACTGCTGTTTATTTGTAGGTAGTTATATTATAAAAGTCTAATTTAAAGTAGAATTCCTGTATGGGCATGGTTACATGATGTTTTTTTTAATTTCAGAACCTACATCCAGATCGTCTTTTAATTAAACACCATATACTAACATTGTCTCTCTTATTATTGTTAAAAGATGTTTTTTTAAAAATCTCTTCCAAGGTGCAAGATTGCCATGTTATAAAGCACCTGTCCAAAGAAGAACATGATGGACGCAGTGCTGCTCTTATTGTAGGTGGAAAGAATGCATCGCCTTTCCATGTAAGTAATTGTAAAGGATCAACTTTAACATTATATTTTGTGTTTTTAGCATGTTGTGACTTGTAAATGCTTATAAAGTTTATACTCTTAGGTTTTCTTGTGGATCAGTTTGTCAGGATCAATTTTACTCAAATAAATTCTAACAATTTAATCCAAGTTTGTGTCAACTTTGATAAAGCTGCAACAATAATGCAGTTTCAATTTTGATGCAACTTTATTTCTAAAGTGCTGCTTTACAACAATGTCATGTCAAAGCACTTTATAGACACATCAATTCAAACCAGTTCTTAATAATCCAATAAAAACCAAAAGATTATATTGAATATTGACTTTTATCCAATCCCCATCTTGAGCATGAACAGTAGAAAGAAAATGTCGTTTTCACAGGAAGGGAAAAACCTCCAGCAGAACCCGGTTCAAATAGATCAGCCTTGATTGGTCAAGGTGGTGAATACTGGAAAGGCAGATCAACATGCACTGCAACTGTTATCTAGAAAGAGCTGTAAAAAAATGAGAGATGCATTAATGATAATACTGTTATACAATGTGTGCTTCTACATGGAAGATAATGAGGCAGAGAGATAAATAAGAACTACTCAATGCATCATGGGACATTCCTCAGCAGTCAAGCCTATGGCAGCATAACTAATGGATGACTAGACTACCTTTAACTATAGGATTTATCAAAAAGAAGGTCTTGAGCTTGAGAAGATGTCTGCCTCCTGATTCCACAATGGTAGCTCTTTCTATTTGTTAGAGATTCTGGCAATCACAGTAAAACCTGCAGTCTGAGAGCGAAGTGCTCAGTTAGAAATATATGAATCTATGGGAACATTGGTACACAATGAAACTTGGTCATGGAGGGCTTTATACATGAAAAGGAGAATTTAAAAAAAAATAACAGGAAGCTAAAACTGAAGAAATGTCTCACATCAGAACCATCGCTGCAGCATTTTGGATCAGCTGAAGACTTTTAGGGCATTTTTGGGACAATAAGAAAATTCTGTAATCCAGTGTTGAAGTAAGAAAAAGACATTTAAACTTTTCTGCATCTCTGAGACAGGATGTCTTTATTTTTTGCTCCTAATAGGGCAAAAAATACATTGAGATTGAAAGCGGTTCTAAAATCCTGTTTTTAAATGTGAGTCAAAAGATAAATCTTGGTCAACATTGACTCCAAGCTTCATCACTGTAATACCAGGAGCCAAACTAATGCCATCCAGAATAATTGGATTGTTGGACTGTTTTTCAGTTCCAGATACAATGGCTTCAGTATTGTCTGAGATCCAATATGTCTTTAAGACATCTTTGTAATCTAATGGACCGGATTGGTTTCATCAGTCTTCATGATTGAATAAATTAAAGTATCATCCGCATAGCAATGGACATTTATACTCTGTTGTCTTATCATACTAGAGAAGCATGTATAGTGTGAAATAAATAACAAATACAGAACCCAATACAGAACTCCACGATTTACTCTGGTGTGTGTGAAAGACTCCTCATTTACATTAACAAATTGAGATCTATCAAATAAATATGACTTAAACCAGCTTAGTGCGGCCCCTTTAACACCAATAACATGTTCCAGTCTCTGTAGCAGAATGTTATGATCAATATGCAGCACTGAGATCTATCAAGATAAGAACAGACAAGAGTCCTTTATCTGAGGCCAAAAGAAGATCATTAGTAACTTTCACCAGTGCTGTCAGTGATGAGCTCTAAATCCTGTCTTGCGATATTTAGGTACATATCCTGTTATATAAATTTATTGATCTAATTCAGTACAGATGTATTAAATAAGAAATATTTTCTAAATAATCTGTTTGAGATTGGTCTAAAATACAACTTGTGGGTTTAAAGCTGTTATTATTGTTAACTCAGAGAGCTGTACTGGACAGAAAAGGTCTGAACACAAATCTGGTTCAATAAACATCTCTAAAGCTGCTGCAGATTAAATGTCATCAATAGTGGGAAGGATATCATAGATTTTCTCTCTAATATAAAGTATTGTTTAGGAAGAAACTCATGAAGTCATCACAGCTGAGAGTTAAAGGAAACATGGCTCAATGGTACTATGGTTCTCAGTCAGCTACAATGCTGAAGGAGAGATGATACCATGGCCAGGTTTTATTCCCCAAAAGTTTTCCAATTATCTACAAAGCCCACATTGTGTCTTGGACATCACCGAGACAACCAGAGGTTAAAGGATACCATGGCTAAACATGCCATCGCTGGTCAGATTTATCAGGGATCTGGAGAAAACTACGGAGTCCCAATTTGGTTTTGCATTCACACAACAAGGCAGCATTAACTTTGGTGACTTCTGATTGGTCTAATCAATGTAATTTCTGCCCATATGAATAATATTCTTTTTGCAATAATATTGATCCTTAGCCAGCTGTTTTCTATATTGCCTCCTCTGGAATACCTGGTGCATCTAATACCACATTTCTAACTATGCAGCTCACATTTCTCACGGCAGAAAGCAGGAATATCCTGAGCTTTCAAACAGGAATTCATTTTACATTTGCTTCTTGATGAGCTCTTTCAGTATTTGGAGGTATTCATTGGGATCAGAGAGATTTTGCACATGTGGAAACATCTGCAGAGTTACGAAACCCAACCTGAAAGGCTTCACTTGTCTTCATCATGTCCCATGTTTGTATTAATCACACCTCCCAGTCTGTTAAGCATGACTTTTACAACACATTTAGCTTTTGTAGTTATACAAATATCCAGATATTTAGGTTTTGACTGCAAACATACAAATATCTAGATACATTCCCAGTATCTGCAAAAATAGAGGATGCATTGAACACAGCAGTAGTAAAATCATTACAGCTAGGACATTGAATGGCTAATTAGTGTAGCATTTCCATAAGTTTTGATTTCATGTCTAAAGATTTAAGTTTTATTTCTCCATAAAATGAAATGCAATATCTCTGGTCAGTCGGGTTTTCTTTAGCTGTCTTGCAGGCAAAGCATAAACATTAGAAGTGAAGCAATTTTCAGCAACATAAATCAGAAGGTTGTTTTCAGGATGGCACTCTCTCATTGCAGTGTACACAAAATCAGCATTACTGTAAAAATGTTTCATAACCAACCTGGTCAAAACAAACTGGGTTTGTAGTGATGGGACATTCAGTATTATTAATTCCTCTCCTAAAACCTGAGTAAGAATTGTATTGACTTTTTTTATTCTTAGGGAGGGAGCCATGGCTCTGCCTCAAACTATTCAAGCTGTCTTGTCATTCTTGATTGGCTAAGAAAGGATTTGACTTTATTTGAGTTGGGCTTTCTTCATTTTTTATAATCATGCAAAAATACATCATTCAAACGAATCATTTTGCAGATAGAAAACTGATGCTTTGCAATCTTATGGCAATACAGATGTATTGTGATAACGTCAGCAATATAGAGGCTAAATAAAACATAAACTGATGATTTATTTACATGGTGCTGAGAGCAGGGGAAAAAAAGGAAGGTGCAAAATAACTGTTGTTTCCATCACCATGTCAGATTCCCAGAGACGTTTTATGAATAAAGGTTCAATACTTTCCGGTCAATACTAAACAACACTAATTGCATCGCATCTTAAATTTATAAGTAAATGGAGTAAGTAAATGGAATGTATGGTTCAATAGTAATTGTAGTAATAGTAATTAATGTAATGTAAATGCTTGTATTAGAAAAATGCTTTGTTAGTAAATGAAATCCTCTCAGGCTTCGTTAAACACAGTGCTCTGAATACAAATAACTAATAGCATCAGTGACAAGCTTTTAAAGTTAATCTCAATATTTGCTCCAGCTTACCCTCACTTACCAAAAAAGATGTGTGTGTATATATATATATATATATATATATATATATATATATGGTGTGTGTGTGTGTGTGTATGTATATATGTATGTATATGTATATGTGTGTGTGTGTGTGTATATATATATGTCTT
>JBAMIG010000018.1:9726790-9744472 GCA_037177335.1 Kiunga ballochi | reverse complement strand
CCACACATTTTGTGTTTAAAAAACATTATAGCAAGAATGAATAAATCAAGGTCCCACTTATTCATCAGATGGATGCTTGACAGATCAGTGTCAGGGTTTCACTTGTCAAGTTGTTTAAAACCCCTTTCGCATCACTCTTTAGTCAGGCAAAGTTTGTCGGTGGGAGAAGCTTTGGCAGACTGATTTTTCAGTCAACAGAAGGGAAGAGGGAGAGTTCGGAGTGACTGGAGGCGCTGAGATGAGAGGGAGCAAAGTGAAAGCAAATGTCAGATGTTCACTGCCAAGAAGCATGCGCATGCTTGCAAATGTCTGTCTGGCTTCCATACAGTCATATCACACTCTTAGTTTATTCAAAAATAAAGTCAAACTCTTGTTTACGTTTGTTTTTTCTTTTTCCCCACAATTATGAATGTCTTCCTTTCCATCACAATGGCTGACAGAGGCCTGAAGAGGCGATTGAGATGTTCAGGAAAGCAGGAGTGCCTCCAAAACAGAAAACCACCACTTTCAAAGTTTCGGACAATGCCATTATCAAGCCAGGTAAGATGAATGCTGAGGCTCTTCCCGTGCCAAACACCAACGCTAGTAATGGTCTTTTAACTGGTACAGTATATGTAACGCAGTCTTGCTTCCTGTGTGTCAAGGCACTCCTCTGTATGCAGCACATTTCCGTCCAGGCCAGTATGTGGACGTCACTGCCAAGTCGTAAGTTCTGTTCTGCCAGTTTTCTACTCGTTGCTGCAGTTTTGGTTTTTTTTATCGCTCTTTCATTTTTACTTCTTGCCTTCTCTCAGCATTAGGATCATTTTTAGCAGTTTTTATCTCTTTTGCCCCTGAAGCAGCAAGAACTAATTCACCCAAGTCTGAGATGTTATTGTGTAAATTTATATTTATTGTTTTTTATGCAGCATTGGTAAAGGTTTTCAAGGTGTAATGAAGAGGTGGGGATTCAAAGGTCAGCCAGCCAGCCACGGTCAAACCAAGACTCATCGCAGACCGGGAGCTTCTGGCCCAGGAGGGGTAAGATGTGATACGCACATATGGTGAGATTCATGCCAAATAGTGCAGTTTGCTTCCCATAATCCATTAACATGAGCATGTGTGGTATTCTTCATCTCCATTTAGGATCCTGCCAAAGTCTTCAAGGGGAAGAAGATGCCCGGCCGAATGGGCAACATTTATGTCACAGCATATGGGTTGAAGGTTGATGGAGATTTAAACTTGTGTTTTCGACTCCTTTCTCCTGTTTAATGTTGTCTCATTTGTCTCTATCTGTATTTTTTCCCAGATATGGAGGGTCAACACCAAGTATAATGTGCTGTATGTTCACGGCTCTATTCCTGGTCATAAAAACTGTCTGCTGAAGGTAAAAAAATAAATAAATAAACACACAGAAAACACACAAAGTAGATTGTGAAGCTGCTAGTCACCCTCAGCATGCTTGGTGTTCTGACCACGACAAGTGACCTTGCACATGTGAAGCACATCACACCTGGAGAACGGTGCGATTCATCTTCATTAACACTGTGCTGTTTCAGCAGTGTGTGCTTGTGTGTGTGTGTGTGTCAGTGTGGGATTGGAAGCAGGCACTGTGATGGTGTTAGTAATATCCGCAGCATCCGTCCCCATACTCAGCATGTAGCATTTGCCTCACACTTGTGTGAGTGCTGCATACACGCAGGCTATTAGTTGTTTTAGGGACAAGCAATAATGAATACAAGTACTATTTACATTTTAACACACACACACACACAAAGCTAGATTCCCTGCAGATTACATTGCCTGTTTGTTCATTGTTATTTTTCATTATTCGGAGGCGCATCACTGTCGGCTATTTAATAAGGAACCACCATGGATTATTGATTACATTTTAAACTATAGCAAACATTAAAGATGTTTTTCTGTTTATGTCTTTAAATTTTTATACCCCCAAACCAAGCTAAACCCCTGAACAAACAAAAATGAACATAAGACAACAAAATATTTTTATTCTTATATTATTACTATGACACCATAAATAAATGAGTTGTTAGGATGAGGGCTTTGTGTTCTGTTCAAGTTTTGAAAAGATATGATGGGTGAGATGAGCTGTACCGCTGAGGTCCAACACATTTGTGGGAGGAAATGGACAATCTCGGTCATGTTTGCCTGCATGGTGGTTTGTGTCTCCATGGGAACAAAAAGCAGGAGGATAGGCAAAGCCTAAACTACAGGAATATAATTTTCCTTAAAACAATGTCCTTGGTCACAAATCAAATTGATTGATCTGTTTATTGCCCAGCGTGATGCTGAGGTCAGTCGGGTTGAGGATGAAAAAATAGATACAAATTGATGGTTCGCCGTGCCGCCATGTTGGCTGGCAAAAAGCTGTCTGCTGTTAACATCAGGGCTGCGCGGTGGCACACTTAGTACTGTGGTCTCAGGAAGAAAGTGGCTGATGATGGACTGGCAACCTGTTCAGGGTGAACCCCGCCTCTCACATAAATAGCTGCTGGGATTGGCTCCAGGAAACATGACACTTTTCAAATCCCTTTAACACAAACGTGGTCATAATAGACAGCAATAATTAAAAAAAAGGAAAAATGAGATTGTTGGTGCTTAAAACCTGCATAATTTTCCAAAAACCTGGTTTACAATAAACCTTCAAACCTGCCAGCTGATCAACATTTAGTAATAAGCTGACCACAATGATTACAGCTGCCTAATCCATTCACAGGCCAGAGATAAAAGCTTGCAAGCTGTTAGAGGTTTATGAATTTTTCATGGCAGCATGAGTATCAGCCCTCCAGCTGTTAAAAGTGCCCAAAACAAAGTATTCCCTTTTCATGTCAAAGGCTGGTTTAAACCAAAAAAAAAAGAAACGCATATAGTATTAAAACAACGTAAGAATGAGGAGGAACGTCTGTGTTTTTATTTAGGAGGTAATGTTATGAAATGTGATGAAAATTAAGCTCTTTTATTGATGGCACAGTAAGTGTAACATTACCATCCCTAATTCTTCCTCTTGTCCCGACATCTCACATGTACAACTTGATAAAGGCTGATTTTGTTAAATATCCAACCAACTTCATTCTAGTTACACCAAGAGAAATATAAGATTTTTTTAAGACAATCTGTTTCAATTTAGCCTGTCCTCATGGTCAGCAGGCAGTCCGGGAGGTGAAACTCCTTTATTTGGAAGCCGATTAGAAACCATGCACCAATTTACCCTTATTTCCTTTTTTTTACTCTAAAAGCAAGCTGTTGCTGTAAAGCAGTTGCAGGATGCCTGCTTTGTTCATATTTTGCTAACCACAAACATCGCCGTGACGACATAATGAATGATGAAAGCTGGGAACGTTCTGTGGGAATTATAAATGTAAGATTAGCCGTTAAATTGTAATCTCTTTACATAAAGGATTATTTCAGCTAAACATCTTCCTATTTCTCCATTTCTCAAGCAGATTACCTTTTATAATTGACATTAGCATATTTATTGCATAAATTATGAAGTAATGAGACAGAAAATGTGTGTTTACGATTCACAGCTGTGGCTTTCTCTGTGCGTCGGCTCCTAAACACGATAAATGACACAGAGCAGCGTATGGGAAACTTTTAAATGAATTGCTTCTTCTTCTCTGCTCTTTCGTTTTACTGAGACACAAACTGACTGGGGATTATCAATCCTCCTAAAAAGCGCGACTTCAAGCAAAGATTTTTCTCCACTAGCAGCCAAACGGTTTCTCGCTGTTCAAGAAGATGGCACAAGCTAGCATGAGAAGTTTCAACAGTGAATCACAGGTTCTTTATATCCAATCGACGGTGAATTGTTCCAGTATACCAGTCACACAAAAACATCCGCATAAAAATAACTGCAGTATTTCCCACTTCAGGTGGAAGAGGCAGAGATATCTCACTCCTATCACAATTAACTGCACACACACACCGGTGTTATCATTTCTGCTTGGGGCTGTTTGTTTACTGAACATCAGATTGTAGTATGTCGTCAGGCAGCTGTGTTTGAGCACTGCACTGTCTCACATATGGATTATTGATCAAGGCGTTTGAGCCAATGAACTGTGTACAGTTCCAGTCACGCTGAAAGGGGAAGAGCTAATGGGTGTGTAAATAATTCAGCCTTCCTATGTTTTTAACTCAATAACGATTTTAATGATTAGGGTGGGATTTGACAGAGTTAGATTGTGTGAGTTAGATTGATTTGAAACAAGATGTCAATAAATGCAGTCAGTTTCTTTTAAAGAGGAAAAAAGGACATTTGAAGATTTTGGTGCCGTTTTTCTAGTTTTGTTTTGCTGCAAATATAAAATGAGTTTGCAGCAAGTAATGTAATGAGACGTGTGACCTGTGAGCATGCTGTGAAGTATCATTTTTATATGCCGTCAGTTTATTACTAAAAACGCATCATGTCAGTCTCTGTATTGACATACTGGATGGTTGTCCCTCAGTCTCACTCAATGCATTTTATGTATTTATTTTATTTCTTAAAAAACGTAGAATAAGTGCTTTGTCATGTTTTATTTGGTCGTGTTTGTGTTTCTGGTCATTCGATCCAAATTGTTCAGCATAATTATATATATAACTATATAATATATAACTATAGCCTATTTTATATATATATATATATATATATATATATATATATATATGTGTGTGTGTGTGTATATCTAAAATTTAAATCATTATTATTATTTAAAATATCATTATTATGCCCGTTTATCCTTAATCTCAAGCTGTGTCACCTAAACGCACCTTGACCAAATGTGAGAGTTCATATTGAGCATTATTGAAGAAAAATTAATTAAAGCAGCAATAGTTATCCCTGTTAAGAACATAACCGTACCAAAACCTCTAGTTACTAATGTAGCATTAAAATCATTTTTGATACTGAATTGTTTTGGCTTTATAGTGTAACTGTGTGTGTGATGCAGGTAAGAGACACTGTGCTGCCAACCAGGAGCTCCACTCTGCTCAACCCACCTTTTCCCACCTTCTTTGCCGAAGAGGAGACTGACCTGGACGAAGACCTGTACGATGAGAACTTATTTGTTCATACAGAGCAATCCTTAACACTGACCTGACCAATGACACCCCCTCAGATGTAATCCCTATCCAAGCATCCTAACTGTATCTGTACGCTATAATAAAGAGTCATTCATAAGAATGTCTACATTTTGTGTTTGTTTGTTTTCGAGGCAGATATAGTGATTTAATGCCTGCTTGTTTGATTAAAAACAGTTATTACTGTCCCTCTCCTCTGAAACCATGGTAACTGTAAGGGTGATGATGTCACTAGAGGATCCCCAAGCGGAGAGAAAGGGGGAGAGAAAAAGACAATGGAAAAAACAAAGAGAGAGGGGCAGATATGGTGAAGAAATGTGCAATTTCTATGCAGGGTAGAGGAGAGGAGGAGGTGGTGAGCTGGATACAATGAGAGAGAGTGAGGGGAATGCAGACAGAGGAGGAAAGGAATGAAATGAGCATAAAGCATGGAAGCAGATACAAAGGAGGGGAAGGGAAGGGAGGAATGAGCTGGTGAAGTTGTGGAGGGCATCTAAAGAGGGCAGAGAGGGAGAGGCACGGATGAAGGCTGACAAAGGTTGACATTTGTGCATAAGAGGATAAATGAGGGCATTAATATTGCAGGAAGAACTGCTGTGCGCTTAAGCCTGTTTGTGTGTTTATGTTGAGCAGTATTTAAATCAGGCAGTTTGTGGGGATGGCAAAGCCCCGTTGCTACTTGGTGGACATCTCTTGTTTTTAGATGAGCGGAAAGGCAATTAATAAATAAGAATCATGTCCTCTTAACTGCTCGAGTGTTGTTCTGTAGGAGCGTATCCTCACAGGCGTGCATGTGAATCAGTCCCACTTTGCTGGTCTCTGCTCCATATCGGCCATGTAATTTGCAGTGGCAGTAATGAGGCTTTTGTTTGAAATACTGACAAGCCAAAGTGAGGCCTCGCAGGATGGCTTGCTGTGGACGCACACAGCATCGATGCCTGCTCCCTAATTGAAACGGCACACAGCGGCTCCCTGCCTGAAACAAAGAGCATAAAGTGGTTGGCTCTCATTTAGATATGAAAATGTTTTGATGGGGCAGTTTGCAGCTACGTCCTGCTCATCGTAACATGCTATATAGCTTGTAGGGGCATAAGGCAGCAGTGGCTGCTTTGAAATGGTAATGAAATCATTTGAAATGTGGGCCCTGCACATCATCAGGCTCTTGTGGGGATGGACGAGAGAGAGGGTGAGATTGGAGGTGGATGGAGGTATGTTAAAGGATAGAAATCGAAGACAGTCTGGTTTAAGCAACCGTGGCCTCTGATTACCTCAGGAGAAAGTGTGCAGGACAGTTAACCTATTGTTTATCTGTCCAGGATAACAAATCCAGCAAGTTAGATTATTGTGTGTCTGTTAAAGCCCACAACAATGATGTTCAGAGGATCAATAAACATGCTTTGATGCCTGTTTTTAATCACTTTTTACCTCCATGTTTGTAATCAATGTCAGGTTTATTGGGTCAACATATTTGACCTGAGTTTTAACTTCGGTCCTTGTTGCAGCACACAAGAGATATAAACCTCAGGCTTAACATGACCTTATCATTGTGTGTGTGTGTGTGTGTGTGTGTGTTGCTTCCTTTCAGTGGTCTAAAGTTCACTTTCACACCTGAGGAAAGACAGCTTTGAAGCCAATTAGCATGTTTAGTTTATGTGATCTAAAGTATTCGATATTTCAGGACATCAGACATTTGTCGACACAAGTCAGTAGGTTGATTCTAGGCTTCCTCTGAGGACATCCAGCTCAAGTGTTCATGAGCAAGACACAGAACCCTAAGCGCTTCCCATTATATCTACTGGGTATAAACTAGTAATAGGAGAAAACATGCTGTGTAACAACAGAGATGATGTATGACTCTGTGATTGGAAAAATGTGACATGCATAAAATCACAACATTGTATTCATTTATGTATTGCAATTCAGTGATCATTAAGTATGACTTTAACGTTTTAATAATAAACACATTTCCTGGATATGAAATGTGAACAAGGATGGTCTGAAAAAGTGTAAAAAAAAAGCAGCCAAGATATGTTGGAAAAAAAACCTTTTATAAAAAAGCTTGTCTTTTATTAAACTATTGCTCATGAGTCATGAACACTTTAAGGAATTGTAAGAAAAAAACTAACTAAAAAACTAAACTAATGAGAATCTCACCAGTTTATTCATGTGTGTTTTTATAATGTCTTGTATATGTTATATATAAAAACTGTTAAAAAGCTGAAATCAGATTAATGGTTGAGTTCAATAAACAGTTGCCAGTTTAATAAGTGAACATTTAATCATTACATGACCTTGATTCAGAGCAGAGAGGAGTGTAAACACACATGGTTCTGCTTTGAACGGGTTCAGCACCTAAGAAAAGATCAACCTTAAAAATAAAATCCATATTAATTTAATTCTTTGCTATACTTATAATATGTTCACCACATCCTTCTCTGACAGGCAACCAAAGCCATTCACAGCAATCCAAGCTCCACTGAAGAAATCAATCTCACCTCAGAAAACACCTGAGTACCTGCAGCCCGACTGTCTCCGTTTTACCTGTTAACCCGTGTCTAATGCAGAGCTTGGTTGTGGGAATAAATAAGAACAAACCCAAACACATCTACTGCTCTGGCCCACCTATTTTCTGTCCGGTTTGTCTGATACCTTGTCCTTAACTTTACTTCTATTAACTTAATTAAAAACCTGTCCAAGTTTTGGCGGATTCTAACCGTTCTGGGGAAATGACTTGGGAGTGTGTGAGAGGAGGCTGACCACGGACTTTGACACTGCTCTGACGTGATGGATCTACTGCTCTACTTCTGCTGGCTCAACACTTGAGAAATGAGATTTCCATTAGTAAAGAGGGCAGCGACAACTCCTCTTCTGCACATGCGCACCCGCTGTTATCATCTGTGCACATTGTTTAAACACATCAATGTTCTCATTTTTACTCAGCACACAAGTTTCTCCCTCTTTTTTTCGAGTTTAGACACTGACCTGCATCTCCACACACTCATAGATCTGTGTTTGCGTGTGCCCTGCAACATGAATTATTGAGTGTGTTATTTGAGGGACAGCTCGCTCTTGAACACATTAACTGCCCCAGTCTGACATCCAGTTATACAGTGACAGGAGTGAAGAGGGGAAACAGAGGATGCTAACGCAATTTCACACCGACTTGTATCAGCCGACATTTATTAGCCTATAAAGTGCTTCTATAAGCTCTCGAGTCAATTAATGCAATTTTATCATAGTTCGCACATGACTAATGTCCTAAATTATGCACGCAGATTGAGTCCAGCTGTGTTAGTTTTTGTTGATAATCCAACAGGAATTCAGGGAGACTCCAAAGAAAGAGGGGAGTGTATAACTTGTCATGCGCACCTATCCTTCTGAGCCGCTCTGCTGGTGATCCTGCTGCGGGGAGCCCCTCCCGGTGGTGCACACCTGCGTCTCAGGGGTCTATGTGCGCAACCCACCTGTGGTGGTAAATTTTGGTTCCTTCCTTCCAACACTGCTGAGTGAGAGCAGGGTGCAGCCTTTGGGTCCCCACTTTCCTCCCTGTAGGAGCTCCTACCCTGCCTTCAGATGTTTTAATCTGTGTGTGAAGTAGGTGTGTGTATGTGCCCACTTTGTCTCTAACATGACCTTACAAAAGCAGCGTTTCTCACTACTTTTCATTGTCTCTCACTTTTTCCACCTCAATTAAAGCCCACTTAAGATCTGAGAGATCTCCATGGTAACAAGGATCAGAGGAGAAATAAGTAAGCTGGTATATGATGGGAGCTGGAAAAAGAGTCGACTTAGACTTTAATAGTTTATATGTTTACTGAAAACAGCTGGGGCCTCTGAGTTATCAAAGTAAAGCGCTTCATTTTCTCATTCCTGATGTTTGAAGTGGATTTAGTTTTTTTTAACTCGCTTAGCATTAACATTGGAAAAGCATGCACTGTTTTGCGAGATTTAAATGAGCCGTGTTGTGACTGGGAGGTAAATGTCAGGAGTTTTCAGCCGGAAACCTTCGCCACAAGAATGCGACCGCGGGATATCAAGTGAATCAATATGGAAGCCAAGGGAGAGGGGCTGCAAGAAGAGGGGGGTGAAGAGGAGGTGATGCTGCAGGTGAAAAAGGAAAATGATAGCAAAAGAAGAAGCAGGAGAGAAAGAGAAGAGGGATGAAAAGTGGAAAAGGGCTGCTTTTTCCTTTCTGTCTGACCCTTGGGGAGCAGGTGATGGAGAATAATCTGTAACAGATTTGAATGGAAAGTATATGAGCTGTTTTCTTCTCAGATTTAGGGTATCTGGGCATCTACAGCTGTACAGGATAACAAATACAAACAAATATCTTCTGGTGTAGTGGAATTCATTCATTATGTTTCTGATATTGTTTCACAAAAACAGAAAAAAACATTTATTAGAAAAATAGCATCCAGATATAAATGCCTTGATTACAAGAACTAAGCCAAGCTGCAGAATCTGCGCATGAAAAATTAAATACAAGCTTATACGAACATAAGCAGCAACGTTTTGAAGTCCCAGTTTTCTGTATTCGCTTTGGCTGTCTGAACAGACTGCACCGCATTTGGCTCTAGTATTCAGAGAAGCTCATGGTTAAACTCTTCATGCTTGAGCCAAAATCGTCAACCTCTCTCCTGATGCTTTTGAGATTTGGCATGACGTGTTTGATCTCCTGTGTTTGGGTTTCATTAAAAGTGGGGCTGTGATATAAGCCAAACATTCCCACTTTGGCTTTGTCTGTCCATAGATGTTTGAGAGAGATATGAAGAGAGAAATCTTCCTCCTGCTTCTGCAAATTTGACCACCGTGAACTTTAACATTGGACAATACAAACAGTGCAACATAGCTCTAGGTTCTATTTTGGATGATGGGCATCCACCTTGAGTGCTATTAAAACCATTTCTGTTGTACAATAAAGATCTTTGGAAATGATTTTATAATCTTTTAATAGGAAGCAATAGTTTCTCCTTTCAGACCATAGATCAGGAGCGATGTGTTAACAAACATCTGGATGATCCAGAAAAGACAAATCGTATAAGCTTCTGCTTTAATAGAGGAGCATTTGAACAAGTATTTGATTAACTTGCTGCTTCTTACCTGCTTCCAACATGCTTAGTTTAAAAGCTCTATTTGTACAACTTGGAGCCATATCAGGAAGAAACCTCTGATATTTTACAAAGAATGTTAAGAGATTAAAAAAATGGCTGGGTAAACATTAAGGTAAAGAATGATGTGGTCTGGACTAAAAGCATTGTTTGAAATCTTGCTTAGAATCAGCACACAGGGGCAGTTCAGACACAATCGGGCAGATCTGAACACAATCAAAGTTTTGAAAGGGATTTGTCAAATGATGTACATGAAAGAAAGGGCTCAAACCTTTTGCAGCTGAAAAGCGTTTGCAGGAAATTGTAAGGAAAACCAGAGATGGATTAACATGCAAACCTCACGTAAACTTTCTTTCTGCTAAAGGTTGAACAACAAACCTCAAAGTATAAAGGCTTACTTGCTTTTTTCCACAAAAGAATGCTTTTAAATACGGATTTATTTAGTTAATGAAAGAGGGATTATTTAGATATACAGACAGAGTTTCAACTAAAATTTTTTGGACTTTCCTATCGGGCTCTTTGGTCTTCACTCCACAGCTGCTCAGACATCAGTTATCAACCTGATGTTGTGGAAAGAGGAAAATTTAGTGAGTGTTGCATGAATCATAGAGCAGGCTCTGATGCCTTGATACTTGAAGCAACATGAATTGGATAAAAAGGAATCTACAGTATGACCTTTCTGATGAATTACCCTTAATGCACATGGTCACACTAATGCACGACAAAGGGGATGATGCTGTGTTGTTCCTCAACACAAAGCATTTCAGCTGGATTCAGAAGCCGTGGGGGTTAAAAGCATCTTCAAACGCATCTTTAAAATCCTAAAAGTCACCTGTACAAAAAAAACCAACTATATAAATTATCTCTATTTGTCAGTAATTGTGCAGAAAACACAGCAGTTTTTTCTTTTCTTTTTAATTTCTCATCAATATTTGGTGAAAACTCTCAGCCTGGTGCATTGTGTGTGTTCTCTGGGCTAATTTTAACTGTAATGAAGGCTTCTCAGGAGAAGACTGGATCACTGTGTACCCGTGTTGGGAGGGTTGTTGCAGACAAAAGGATGGCTGGATTGGGAGCAAGCCAGAGAAAATTACATGACATCTGTTTTGGGTCAGCAAAAATACATTGTAGCCTCACATGAGGGAAAAGCACTACATCACCAAAAGATAGCTCACCCAAGCAGTTCACACACACTCATACATACACAACATACACACACAGTGTGCAGACTATCATCCGTCCAACCTTGCTCAGCATGAACTGCAGAACTCAAAGTATCCAACCTGCACACACACACACACACACACAAGCATCTGTGCACTGTTCCAGATCTCATCTCCTCTTTAAATATACCTGAGATCCTCAGAGATCAACATGATAACAAAATCAATTATCAGAGCATCATGTCGAATCAGCACACATTCCCTTTGTCGACTCAGAGGGAATGCTGATGAGGATGCAGATCATGGGTTTCAAAGTGCCAGAGGTGTCATCAGCTTCCACTGTAGCAATGCAGGTGGTTCTGTAGGGCAACGCTGCCACCCAGTGGTTCACACGAGAGCTACACAAACACAGTGATGTGGGCAGGGCTGTCCAAAGCGAGCAAATCCTTCAATCCGTTTGGGTTTAGATGATGGACATGGTCTAAGTTCATGTCATCTTCCAGAACATGGGCTTTATGTTGTAAGGAAAACAACGTTTGTGCAAAGAACATCTGCAGCACAACAGCTCACTTGTGTGAAAAAAAGAAAAACAGTGAGAGATGAATGTGGGAGCAGCCAAATGCTAGTTATCTGTGTGACACACACATACCAAATTTATTAAGATATTGTAAAGTAATCTGCAAACTGAGCTCCCCATAGGATCTGTACCTTAATCAAGCCCTGCAGAGAAATCACCACCACTTACCTCCAAATACACACCCCGCTAGGTTACTAGAGCCAGGGTTTGCTGTGTGTTTGCTGGATTGGTGATCATTTTACAGTTTTCCTCTGTGGTTTACAGATTAGTGAACTCAACAACTTTGTGTTGTCTGGAATGCACTTCATCAGGATAAACCACCAGAGACAAGAGACAAGCAAAAAAAAAAAAAAAAAAAGCTGATAGTTACTGTTCCAGAGGGTTTTCAGCTGTTAGAGTTTAAAGTAAGAAAACTGTTCAGATTAACTCAGACAAGCATTTTCCATAGATCATTGCTATTCCACTGTTAGGTTGTGTCACAACAGGAAACATCCATTTCTAGATTGAAATAATAACCAAATAAAGCTTACATTGAAACATCCCGACAAACTGGGGGACATACAGAGGACACGCATTTCAAACGTTGCAGGTGAAGCTCTACAGAAGAAGACGTGATGCTAAGAGATGAGGACTCCTTTTTACCTGTCAGGTATTCTTTTCATGTCAGTGCAACCTTTTTGATAAAGGAGAACAGCATGAAGGATAACTTCACCTTCACCCCATCCATCTGGAGGTACAATGTGCTTTTCAGCCAGGGAAAAAAGGGATCAGTACAGTGAAGCTGCAGCCTACAGCTATTGGTCGTGGTAGGTGGTGAGATTGTGAAAGATGCTTGATTTGGATTCATGAAGCAACATAAACCCTTGCAGCTGGGGTGCAGTTGCACACCACAGTAGTTCAGGTTGACCAGGTGAGAAAGCAACTTATTCTGTTCATGTGAGTTGTGCAAACACGTCAACGTGTACATGACGAGCTAAAGACTAAAAAATAAAGCAAGGCTTTGCTGAAAGGCTTAGTTATACACTTACTGTTGGGATTGAACTTTTTTTCTAAAAATGCTTTATTGTTCCTCAAGTCTTCCTCAGCCAGATAACTAACTCACATATGCACTCAGATCTATCTACATGCAGTTCAGTCCATGATAATATGATACCCCATTCACTAAACATACTGTCTATTGTAAAAGTGTCGGTATGTAGAGCAATTTAGAGCAAAACCTAGAATAAAGAAGCCATCATGGACTCAAAAGGTTGCTCTCATAGCAGCTATGCACATCAGTGCACATTATTCTCATGAACAAAACATTGTTTATTTCAGAAATGTTTAATTTCTCTGCTGATACTTCAGAGCCATTATGCATGCATCATATTCTGAGTTTCTTATAGTGATAGTGTACTTTTATTTGTTAATCAAGCCTCACTGTGTCACTTTGGCACAGAGATGCCTTAATACTAAATATTGTATATTTTCAATTTTATTTTATGTGCCATCATCATCCACAAATAATATTCTCTTATAAATGCATTAAAAACGTATGACATTGCTTATTATACAAAACAAACATTACACAAGTAATCTTATGCAAGATCTGTATTAATGTTGGTATTTTTAAGTACAGCTGAGCTGTATGTAGAATAAACACAGTCAAATAAAAAAATTACATTTTTTGTATGAATAGAAAATATAAAATACAAAGATGATCTAAGTATTCTATATCTTCAAGTATATATTTCAATATATACTCAAATATATATACATACATATATATATATATATATATATATAAAACACATCCTAGATAGCTGGGAGAAAATGAAGACAATAGACAGAGGTGAAGACAAAGGCAAAGAGGACTTGAACAACACAGAGTACAAACAGGATGTGATGATGACAAGCATTTCAAAATAACAGCTTTATGACGCCTAAGCGTTGAGTCTTTACGCCATTTTTCATTGTCTGTTTTGCAAACATTAAGAAATAGAAACAATCAAACAAACAAATGAACAAAACATAAATAAAAACCCACTTGTAATTGTATTTACAGGTTAATGAAAAGAAGCAGATGAAGAGTTTGGGAGGAGGGGGGACTAATCCTTGCTGAATGGTTTTAAGCATTACTGGTGGCACATTTAATAATCCCACAGGCAGAAAAATATATTTAGTGCAGGTTGGTTTGTATTTTACTTTTTATAGATGTGATAAGTGTTTTACTGATCTGATGCAGTGGTTATCTTTACTGTGAAGCTCTGTGGGAGTGTTTTAAATCGTTGCACCTATTGTGAGGACAGTTTGCAACGCTTTCAGTGCATTCAGTGAGATTTTTCTTTCTTTTTTGCTGCTGGTTCTGTCATTCAGGACAGGAAAACACAGCTCAACCAGGGATGGTGGATGGTATTATGCAGCTTTCTATCAATCAAATAAAAAAATGCCCCCAAGTAGCAAAATAACAGAATGTAGGGAGGTGGATGAGTAGTTCAGTGTGATATTATGCAAGTTAAATAAAAAATCTTTGAGTTGTTTCTCTAGTTGGTGTTCACACAGCACCAAACAAACAGCAGCAGTGTGACTGCGCCCTCATCGTGCACAGCTATAGTTTAGAAAAGTATAGTCACTCTTTTCTTTGTGCTCTGCTGGTTCCCTGTTTAAGTATATTAGTCTGATGGAACAAAAATAGGATTTCTGATTGATATTTTCAGCAGCATTAATAACAAAAACCATCAACAACATAACAATGGCAAGTTCCCCTTAAAGTAAAGGATCAAAATCCACATTTGATTGATTTGATCACCTTGCTTCATTATTGTTTCCCTGTTAGTTTATCATGTAATCTTGTTGATAAATATTGTGATGAATTAACAAACAATTGGAAATAATTTTGACCATTAAATGTGTTGAATTCTCATAATCAGGAATTGGAAATTAGCAAATATATTCTTTATATATTATTTAAAAGTTTGAACAAATTTTAAATTATGTAATGTAAAATGTAAAAAAAAATTGGTGTTAGTACAGAAATATTAGGACAAACGTTATGTTGTAATTCTCACAGTGTCCACAAGGTGGAAGCAGAACACAGAAAAACATTTTTTGTGGTCTTATCTATTTATTCTGGATTAGAAACATGAAAAAAGACATTTTATAAAGTCCATCGAAACATGAAATAATTGTACAGACTTAATAGCAAAATATTTATATAAAACATTGATAAAACTATGAATGTTTTGTGAACAAAATCCTCAGCAGCTGCTGAAATTGGCACCATTCTAGGAAAGTTTAAAAGCTCATTTTGAGCTTGCAAAAACCTGAGCTTTGAGAGCTTATTTACAACACAATGATCTGTATTTGTATTTCAGTGCAGCCATGCTTGAACTTTAGGAAATGTTGCATATTCCAGGTCTGCTGCCCTCTTCTGTTTATCAAAGTGGAGAGCAAGGATGCTAAGGGTGGATAAATGGAAAAAAGATTATGATCACAAGTGGAAAAAAAAATTGTTAGAGCCACAATGGATGGATCACTATAGATTGGATTATGAAAGATGTTTGTATGTTTGAATGAACAGACGCAGTGAAAGCCTGGTCAGGAGAGTGGCGGCAGGGATCGGGTGCTGACTGAGCTGTGCTTCATCGCGGATGGTGATGGAGGCGGCTGGGTGAGATGAGGTGATGAGGGAGATGGACGAATGTTTCCACTTTGGTAGTCTCTCTGAGTCACAGAGTGCTCTGACCCAGGAACTCGACTTCTGGATTTGTGTAGCTGAGGTGGAGTGGAAGAAACCGGAGGCATGCCTTTGTACCGGGAGGGAGAGAGTGGGGAAGGGGGATGATGAGTGGGGGGGGAATAACACCCAGGTGCTGAGTGGCGGCTGGGTGATGGGTGGCAGCTGGATGAGGAGTGACGACCAGGTGAGGAGTGTCTTACCCACAATGGTTCACGACTACGATGTGTATGTTCCTTGGCATGTTTGGGTGATTTGGGGGACTTAGGCACTTTGGGGGATTTGGGTGTATTAGATGTTTTAGGTGATCTAGGAATGGGATGACAGGTGGGGTGGGACATAGGACCTTGGCATGCAGGGGAGTCTCCATTGTTGGCAACCTTGTAGAGGAAGACGTCATACTGAAGGGGTGGGCTGGTCTCTGGATGGCGCTTGGCCTCTTTGGGTAGAAGCACTTCCAGGCCAATAGTGACTCCATCCTGATGTGGAAATATGGTAAGTAGAGAAGGATGCAACAATGTGGGATCATGATAACATGATGAATAAAAAAATGCAGGTGTGGGTGAATTATGAGACACTGAGCTCCTGGTGATAGATTAAATGATAAAAGCACAACTGTCTGTTTCTATGTGTTTTTCTAACCATCTGATTTATTTACATTAATAATTACTTTAATTATTCAATGATTTTTTTTGCTCACTTTTTAACTTCTGTTGCAAGTGTCAGGAAATCAGTGTCTCTTTAAGAGGAATTTTTGAAGGAATGACAGGGACCAATAGTCACATGCTTAAAATGACAACACTGAACTGAAAGACACGTCAAGGCAACAGGTAACCCTCTTCCACACTATCAGTCACACAATACGACCACACACACTATTAATGAGATCAGCATGAGAAATATTCATGTTTTATCAGAGGGATGTGGTATGCATGACTATAACAGATAGACTGGGGAGCATAGAGAGCATTAGGATTTGGACAGAGGTTTTTTTTTAGCCGTGCTACTAAATGGATACCTTTTTGCCTTTTTTAAAAAAACTAGCATAGTTTGTATAGCTTACTAGGTTGTTCGGAGCTTTCTGCACACAGGTTTACAAACTGCCAGACCACATTTAAGTCCATGTTTTGCTGTATCTTTTTCTCCCATATCTAATTGTTATAATTTCAAACGGCTTTCAACCTCTCTGCATCACAAAGACAGTTCACTTTTAACGTGGTTAGATCACCATGTAAACTGGTCATTTCCTCCAGTAGCAGTTCATATTCACAATTTCCGACTATAGAAATACCATTCTGTCACTGATTCTTTTCCTGATACAGATAACAGAATCACCCTGAAAGAAGATTTTAATCAGTGTCACATTATCAGATTGACTGACAGATTGGCATGCAGGTAATCCTGAAATCTGGTAAATGCACCTTTTTTTCAAATTAAATCTAAGCATGACACAGTGATGTATTTTCAGGATTGAATCTCTTAAAAGGTTAGAAACAATAACTGCAGAACCATGTATGAAGTCTGTTAAGCAGTCCGATTTGCCACCAGGCAGACCAAACAATAAGCTGGTGAATCAAGGTGGGTTATAAATGTCTATATGCTCTAGAATGAATAACCAACAAGTCCAGCCCATACTACAGATAATGGCTCTAAAACGGATAAAACAATTACACAGATATCTACACGGTCCAATATATTACATTTGCTTTTAATTTGGTTTGGGATTGTTCTGATCCACATACCTGTTGGTCAATGCCAGTTTTACAGCTACACATAATCACCAGGCAGTCATCAGCTTAGTACTGAGCACAACTAACAACTAGCTGGTTGCAGCTCTTCCTTGTCAAATGGCATGAACATTGATGCTTTATGCTGGTTGACCAGGTAGAGTGTAGACAAATAAATTACTATATGAGATATTTCAACGTTTGTATCCAATCGGCTTTAGCAAGATCCAAAACAATCAAAGATCCTCACTGGATGAGCTTAGATAGATAGATAGATAGATAGATAGATAGATAGATAGATAGATAGATAGATAGATAGATAGATAGATAGATA
>JBAMIG010000018.1:9712547-9725489 GCA_037177335.1 Kiunga ballochi | reverse complement strand
AGATAGATAGATAGATAGATAGATAGATAGATAGATAGATAGATAGATAGATAGATAGATAGATAGATAGACTTTTGCAACTCAATGGGTTGAATGGGTTTTGAAAGAGCTGTCCGTGGTTCTGAAATGCTTCACAGTCACTACAATGTTTTTGTGATGTAATCTGTAAGCAGCAGCTTTGTTTAGCACAAAAGAAGCAGGGTCAGGCATGCATTCAGTTATCATTCACATGGGAGCAGTTCAACTGTAGATAGCTGCATTATGAGCAGACATGCAGAAAGAGAAGAAGCCAGAGAGAAAGAGACTGTCTGCAGGGAAGGTGGAGCTCATAGCAACACACAGGGACAAGCTGGATACAATGAAAAAGATTTATTCCAACAACTGTGAACTATACTCCTCAATGTATACCCCAAAAAGTACAAAAGAATCTCAAGTACATTAAAGTATAATAAAACACATTGAAAACTAAGACACAGAGTGTGTAATATATGCGTAAAGATTCAAATATCAACTTCCAAGCAATTACTTTAACCTCATGTAATCTAGACATATCCACTTATTAGCAATGTCAAACATGAATATTTTGCAAATACAGATTCACTTACATCCCATGTACTTTTTTTTTATTTCAAATATTACGTTTTCAGACACTTTTTCGCTGATAACATCAATGCATGCGGGCAAAGAGAGACAGTAAGGCGGGGTAGGCAGAGGCAAGGTTAGGCAAAGGGGGAGGGAAGGTTGGGGAAAAGACAATGAAGGAGTTCATTGGCCAAAGACCAAGGCAGGGCATCAGTAGAGAGGACAATCAGTCCAAAATTGGTCCAAGCCAGAGATTTTAGTCCAGCATTAGAGGCAGAAAGAGGAGGGGAGGCAGCGGTGCAGCTATGAGATCAGTAAAAGTATGGCAACCTTGTAAACAGAACCATTGTGCTTCTCAGGTTGTATCTTTAAATTCATGTTGTGCTCACTTTACATTGCCATTAAAAAGTTTTTTTTCTGCAAGACACTTACAGTATAACCTAACAAGATGTAAACCATATTCGCTTAGGAGCTTCGTGCAAACATTAAATACTCTAGTCTGATTCCCTCAGCTGCCAACTTTATTGTGTGGTGGCGCTACACCAGGTTGTTCTGGAGCATGTTTACCTCGGCATTTTCCTCCGTGTTGTTGGGAGTGTGACCGTGGACGACGGTGGGACAGTTGTTCTCCTGCTTAGGAGAATGAGAGTTGAGGATATTCATGGACCCCTCTTCCTTGGGTTGAGGGGACTTTGCTTGGTTGTCCTTATGAGGCTCATCCTACAAGGAAAGTCAGTTACTATTAACACAAGTATGACAGCTGGCATAAACACCAGAAAAAAGCATCCTGATAGCCACACTTGCAGGATTTACACATAAAATGTGCAAACTTGAATTATAATGCGTTAAATGCTCTATGAAAAGCTTTAACACTGCATGCTATCTCTTTAAGTAGCTACCCTTAAAGTAGTATCTGATGTGTTATCTGCAACACAGACTCAATAAAAAGATCATGAGCCAAATTTAACTCTTCCATCTAGTTAAAGAAAAGGTATAACTCTAAAACCAAGCAAAAACACCATTGACAAGAACATTGCAGAGCTTTTGTGCCTGATTTACAAAACGCCACAACAGGGTCAGACTGAAACTTTAAACTGATAATACAAAAGTAACCAATAAAAATCTGTGTAAAAAAATACAGCTCAGTGATATTTAGAGCATAAGTTGTAGCTATCTTCTATCTGAAGGATTTTATTTCAGTTCCTGTTTCTTTAAAACTTCTAATATCTTTCATCAAATAGGAGATGAGAAGCCTGGTCTACCATCACAAACAGCATCCTCTGATGGAGGACATCCTTTCATTAGCTTACAGCTCAGAGCTTCTGCACAACACTTCCATAAATAAAAATGCCGTAATGCATAAAAAGCAATGGGAATATCCAAAAAGTAATATATCTCCTCTTAACGGGTCACTTTATGGACTCATTCTGGAGCTGCATGCTCACCTTTATCTCCTCAACTAATCATAACCTTTCAGTCCTATGGCATTTAAGACACTGCACTGCAGACCATGTGGCTGCAGGGTCTTTCTGCCCTCTAGACCTGACATTTAGAGCATCCAGCAGTCAAAAAAAATTAATCTATAATCACTGCAGGGAAATACCAGCTTGACTCTGAGAGCAGAAACTATTGTTAAAGAAAGCAAGTCACATTTTCTTCACTTCAGTTCGGTTCAGCTAAGTGTTGGTAACGAACTGTGTACGAATCTGAAAATCCATCAGTACATATTTGTGTTTGCAAATCTGTGTTAGCTGCATGTCATTGTCAGTCAGACAGACACGATTGTGACACTACTTAACTCTCTTGTTTGTATACATGTGCCCATTTGTCAAACCATTCATTTATTGGCATTTCACAGACATCTGAAGGTCATGGACACAGCCGGCAGTAAATAGGGCATCATTGATTGGTCAAAGTTGCTGCTGGACACAACCCACTAAGTGCACTTTCACATGAGAAATGTTGGGTTTGGAAAGTTTAAAGTTGCGCTCTTATTGCCAATCTCATTTAAAAACAGTGCCTTGTTTGTGGTTATTCTGTGTTTGAAATAGTCTCTTTTAAGTGGAAACCCCTACTGATTTTCAGTACATATCATGTCCCGCTTAACTTACTTTCTGGCTTTGTGACGCAGTAGCCGAGTATTATCGACAATTTAAAACAGGGGCATGCATTAATCTGCACGCAAACCCCCACATAGGAATGTGGACAGAAATGAATGCATTTAAACACATTTGCGTGCGGTTACAGGGCAGTTCATAGCTGCAACGCATGCACAACCTGTTAGGAGAAGTGATGAGAGAAGTGTGCAGGGACCTAAAATGGCTGCGAGCACAGAAACAAAATGGAGGCTCAGCTGCTTCATCAGGAAGCTGCAAGGCACAGGTAAGAGAGGTATAAAATAAGGGACCCCGCTATGACTACATTACACCTCTGATCAACTGGCTGCAGGAAGCCTTGCAGGAGGTGATCAATCATTTCACCAGGAGAGTGCACGGACCAAATGCGGGAAAAAGATGTTGGAAGTGAGGTTTTGCAGCAAACGTGGTCGGTATAAGGCAATACCAGGGAGGGAAACTGGATGTCACCGCTGTTCTTACCTGGAAGTGGTTATAAGGGTTTCTGTGTTTATAGTTCCGAGTATTTCTTGTTGATGGCCTCTGAGGGGGTTGTTAAGTATGAAAACAATTAAGTAGAGACACACTGTACAAACACAATGTTTAGTGGAATTTATGGGAATTCGGATGCATTTGCCATTTGGGGCTGATTATACTCATCCATTAATCTCAGATGGATGGTACACATGCACAGAAACAATACAGCAGAACAAAACTGATTCATAAATGAGATCAAATCAATATTTGAGCTGGCGGGGAGACGTAGGAGAAAACATAACGAGGAGAGGAAAACAGACAAACAAAACTCACCCAGACTGAGAATAAGAGCAAACATGGGGAGAGTAGGGGCATACCTGACAGATAATGTTGTCATAGTACGCCAGGTTGTGAGTATGAGCTTGGGGAGCAGGCGGAGGGGTATCACACAGTTTCCTTACATTTGGCTGCGAGCCATCAGCTGTTGTTGAAACCGAAAGACCATCCGTCTGAGGCTCGCTGCTCTGTGGGCGGTACTTGCTGTAGGAATGTAGAGATTTGTGCTATATAAATATTTTTAGCCCTCTTCACTGCAGTATAACTCACACTATACCCAAATTATTCAGTGCATATCAAATAAAATCAGCTCAATCAAACAAGAACCCAGTGCTTTGGGTTGATTTAAACATCATCTGTTGTTGGTTCATTAAGTCCGTCTTTTTGGCTGACACTGACAAAGTTACAGCCAAAATCTCTCGTACTCCATAATGCTCACACCTGAGATATACACACCTGCGTTTGCGAAGACGCCTGTTCTCGTTCTTGAGGCGGTAAAGTCTTTTGGCAAAGAATACAACGATCATGAAGAGCAGGAGGAGGACAAAGGAGGTTACACCCACCACCACGCACAAAACCTGGAACTCAGTGACAGCCCATTCACAGCGTGTCCCTTTGTTCCAGATATAGTCCTGTACATTGCACCTGGATACAAACAGATGGAGAGCAGGAGAGGGAAGAACAAATGAGGGCCATATTAGCCTTTATTTTCTCATGAACATTATTAGCTATAAATATCTCGTAAAAAAAAAAAAAAAAAATGTCCCCTCAGCGATGTGACAGAGCAAGAAGTTAAGACTTCAGCTCAAAACTGATGACACGATGTCTCAGGGTGTGTCCAGCTAAGCAGATTCTTCCTGCAGCCTAGCTTTTAATGAGCTCAAAGGATTAGAAGATGTGCATCTAACCCTGCTTGCATGCATTGTTTTCCATACACCTGCTCTTTATGTGCAACTGTGTGCAAGCACTGTGATGCATCTTGACCATATGCAAGAATACCAGACTATTTGCACGCATATATGTATGCATATAAATGTCTGGAAGATTATTCAGCAGGTGAGCAACACTTTACCTCAGAGCTTACAGTGAAGCTTTAGGATTGGACAGATGGTTGCAAGCACTGCATGCAGTCTTGGGTGTGTGTGCCTTTTGCTAATGTTTATGTGAGCTTTCCCGACTTTACTATATTGTCATTTCTGTGTGTATGCTGCGCGCGACTCTCAGAACCCCATGGACACACACTCTTCACTCCCTGCTTCAACAATTGAACTAATCCTGCTGTGATCTTGACAAAGATTCAAGACACATTAAGCTGGCCTTCTGACTGTATGCATTTGTTCAGTGGGTGTTTAGTTGTCTATAGTGTCCTAAATCTCTGCTTTTTTGGGAAGACAACCACATTGGAAATGATTCCAGCAAGACTGATAAAGACAGGTAATACTCTAGATGCACAAAAGAGACAGTTAAAAAAGAAATATCCTGCATTCCCCATTAAACAAAGGTAAAAATCCAGTTGACTTGTCATTTAGGAGAGTATGTATGCTTCTCACCTGCAGAAAGCACCCATCCCTGCTACCACGGTGCACACTCCTCCATTGAAGCAGAAATTGGGTTCAGTGTCACATTGAGAGACACACACCCCAGGTCCAGACAGCACAAAGCCCAGCCTGCAGCCATCTGCACCCAAGGCCCCACCTACACCTAACCCATCCCTGTTGTCTGGCCCAAGCATTGGAGGAGCTGGTAAAGATGGGCTACGGTCTGCTTTTGGTCTCACATTGTCAGGAAGAGCTGGTGAGCCAGCTAGGAGTGGATTCTCATCCTCCATGTTGGTTGCAAGTGAAGGGGTGGGTTCCGGCTCAGGGGTTGTATCTAATGCTGAAAGGTCATCGTCAGGAGACAGGTAGTCATAAAAATCATTGAGCGTCCATGTGGTTGGGTCTCCTCCTTTCTGCTTCTGGGGTTCGGGGGCTTTTTCCCAATCTAGAGCAGCATCAGAGGGAACAACATCTGGTGCAGGACTGTGAAACTCCACGGTGATGACACCATCCGACAATGGGTTCCCAGGTTGGTCGGGCCCTGCTCCTCCAGCAGTTAGCTCCTCCAACACAGGTGGGTCTTCCTCTACAAAATCCAGGTGGCGATGTTTATGAGAATGATGGTGTCTGGTGGAGCCGAGTGGGAGTTTGGCCCCGATCCCTGCTCCAATCAGGTGTTCTCTTTCTGCTGAGTCATCACTGAGTACCGTACTGGTGTCCAAAGCCTCCTTGTTGACTGATGAATGGTTGTGGTGATGATGGCGTCTGGTTAGTGAATGCCTCCCTGTCAATCAGACAAGCAAAGGTTCTTAAGCTAATCAGTGGTTTGGTATTGCATAATGTAGACATAAGAATAAAGAAAGAATTGTTGTAATTGGTGCAGCAAATCAAACTTAGAAAACCAAACCGTAATCTTAACAAATGACAATCTGTAATACCAGCAAGTCCAGACAGTAGTAACACAACTGGGATAGGTTTACATTGAAGCAAAAAATAAACACATTATGCAGCTCTTTTTAAAATCTTTCACAGCTCTGAAGCTCTGGCACAAATTGATGGACATAATTATTACTTATAACATATTTTGTTGTTCAAGCAATGCATATTAATAAAGTTTAAACAAAAAGAGTTGACTGTTCCATATGCTTGGTTTTGTTCAGTACTTTGTTCTTAGTATTCTGCAGAATGTCCTCAAACCTGTCCTATTAATGGGAAATTCACCACATCCACTGCTGCAAACGCAGCCAGTTTAGAAATTATGATGACTTCAGGATAAAACCAGTTAACCCAAAAAAATATCCTCTGTCACTTTAATAAAGAGCAAAAGAGCTGCAGACCTGAGTGTGCAGTTAGAGTGTGTTGATGTGTGATTAGGCACAGTGATTGACGGGCCAATATGCCCTAGTGACTCAGACTTGGTGAGGATCAGATTAGGATTTGCAGCTATAAATTAGAGGCTAAATAGCCAAGAGCTCTTCAAGCACTTAGCAATCTGGAGGAAAATGCAAACAGATATTCATATAAGTGTGGAGATAATTACAGAAAAAAGATAACAGTAGAAATCTAGAAAAAATATTTAAAGGTGGAACGCTACTAGCTTCCAAAATGCTGCCTCAGTACTGAAAAATAGTTTGGCTGCAGCTGCTGAAATTTCTGGCATATAAAGAAAAAGTTCTTTCTTTCTCTAAATAAGTCTAAATAATCCTGCCAGCAGGACCAGAACTGAACAACTAATCAGTGGGCTGGTACCATCCACTGAGTTTGACCAGCCATCATTATGGCTTTGTCTATTATCTATTTAAAATCAGTTTGTAGTGATTGCATGAACCATAACACATGCTCATTTTAGAAAATGCTATTTGCATTTTTCCTGGGAGTATTTTTCACCTCCATGACAAAATGCTGAATGAACCATAGACACACAATTTCAGTGATTCTCTGCAAGATGCACAAAGATGTGGCACAATTAGCAAGCCATCAAGTGAAGCAGTGGTGATGTTTCTCTTTATTTTTATTAGTTATATTGCTAAAAAAGAGAAAGAAAGAAGACAGAAAGAAAAAAATATTTTCTTGCTTTCGGGTTAATTTTCCTCTGCAGGCTGAATTTGTCAAAGTTAGGTTTTACACTCCTCTATTTCTCTGCACAAGTGGCCAAACTTATTGAAATGCTTGGCTGGGTGGTTCGTGTCCCTTTGCCACCCAGAAATCACCGTGTCCAATAGGATCACTGCTTTCCATGTCTGGCACTTCATTCAGAGCTAACAGAAAAAGCATCTGAACGGGCCTCCGTTTATGAGGAGCGGTGACTGAAGAGCCTCATAGACACTACACACACAAACACACAGCGCTGTTGCCATGGTGAGATGTAAAGAGGTGCCATGTTGAAAGGAGGAACGGAACGAGGGAGTCGCAATGGAAACAGTGAATCCAGTGTTGGTGCTCTTTCTCTCTTGTTCTTCAATCAATGAGCAAGTCAGCCAGTTAAGCGTTTCTGCCAGTTCCATCCTGGGAAAAGAGGCTGAGGCTGAATGAACCCGCGTTTGTCCGTGAAAGAGCCGTACCCCAGCCGGCTCAAACTGATTACACTGATTCAATTTTAACATTTAATCTGCCAATTTGTTTTCCATGGAGACATAGATGTTGCCTCCTGTTAGCAGCTGGCAGTCTTTACAGAGATTACCAGAGCAAAAGGAACATGAGGAGATTACAAGAGCCATGATCAAATAAATGCACGAGCCTCTGCTGAGCTATGTGATTTCTAACTCCAGCATGATTTGTGCCTTTAACAGCTCCTAACCTCTGGCATAGCACAGAGCGTATCACCATGGTAACTAGTTTTACCTGAGGTCAGTGCAATTGGTTAGAGTGCAGACTCCTAGCAGGCCTACCAGCAGGACAGAGAGAATAACATGCACAGGATGTTGTTTAGAGATGCGGGGAAGATACTGAGTACCACCACTTCAATCAGTAATCAGGTGTTGCTCAAATGTTTAAATATTATTAATTCATTTTTTAACTAATTAATTATTTCTACCATCAGTCTGTGTCATGCTCTGAGCTGGTTGGTTTGATCAGCCAATCTATGATTTCCGCACATTAACATGACTGAATTTGAGATTTTTCTACTAAAAATAGCTTCTTCCCATCTGGGTGTTTGGGTGTGAGATGCTGATGATCTGATCTATTGTGACATTTCATAAGCTTTCTAATGCTGCAGGGCAGATGAACCTCGCAGTATATGCAGTTTCACAGACAGTGGACACACACACACACACACACACCCTTTCATCTTTATTTGATCTTTTTTCCCCCACTAACATAACCACGTCTAATCTTGTCTCAGTGTTTATATGTGCTATGTTTTCCAATCAGTTTTATTTTCTGTATTGGGGAAAACAACACATCATTGTTAGATTGTTGAAATCAAGAAGAAATAGTGATAAAAAAAACTGGTTGAGGAGAAGTCATTGTGGATAGAAATTGGACAGAAATACATTCAAAATCGTTCATTTCCTCATAAAATCACCTGCACGCTTAATCAATCTCAGCTCTTGCAACGTCATCTTTTGTCGTTGAAATCACGTCGGCTTGCAGGCCTATTTGCAGATCAATATGCTCCAATATAAACAGCTGGTCACACCTCAGAGCCTTCCAGATGCAGCAAGCAGGTGAGGCGGGGAGGACGGTGACTGCGCGTTCTCGCGCGTGAACCCCAGCGACCCTACACGAGTCACCCTGTTGCTGGGCAGCGACCGATTTTTTTTTTATTGCCTATAAATTCATATTTCTACAGGTAAATGTGAGGCAGGAAAATCACACAAAGCAGAAAATGGGGTGTGATGGGAGATTTTTGTTCACACTTGTGAATCCCGCGGGATGGACAGTGAGAGGAAGAAAGAGGAGAGAGGGATGTGGTTTATTCCATCTTCCTGGATGTCTCGAGGAATTTGGTGCTTTCAGCGCCATGAATAGGCTTTGAGTGGCAGGACTACTGTGCATCTAATCCCGCAGATTCACACTGCGGTCAGCCCGCAGTTCAACCGAGGGGTCAGATGTATTTCTGATCATCTCACCTTTCTTCTTTTATATAATGCTGGCCTGCAGTTTAACACACTATACACTGTTTTTTTTAAATAAAGGTAAATTAGCAGCATGGGAGAGCTCTCCTTTACACTAGAAACATGATATTGGCGGAAGCATGACCACACCAAGAACACTTAATGATCACTAGAAGAGACAGAAATATGATATTATAAGCCTACTAATGGAAAATGATTGATTGGTTCTTAATGTACTGTGTTTCTTGGTAGTAGCCTATAGAATTGGGGACAATGTGGAAATATTGCCAGAAGCTGTGACTAATCAATGTTCACAAGATAACCAATCAGTGTCCATAAATATAGATCATTGCTTATGAATTAGCCTAATAAGTGACTCTCAGTGCGGAAATGATAAAGAACATCATTATCTACATTTTTAAGTGACAGTAGCCTTTTTTATCATATCCCCTACAATGCAGGTGTGATTTTATTCACGCACGTGCGCGGCTCTTTGCACAAATTGCCACAGATCTACCCTACACGCACGCACAGGGTGGGACAGCGGGCTTACCGTGCGCAGCCAAAGGGATAAGGACCATTGAGATGGTCAGTAGCAGCTGCCAGGTTCCCAAACGACTGTATCTGCGCGCCATAATGCTTCTTATTCCTTTGACAAGGTGATGCAAACTCCGATTCCTTCTCTGGTCTCACCGGTGAAATGAAGCTACAATAATCCTCCCAGCAAGTTCAGATTTTCTCAGTTTTAGCCATGTCGCCGTTATCCTCGCCAACAGACCGGTTTAATGGCACGGGTTCGGTCCCATTGTCCCGGGCGGTTGCCCGCTCCTCCACACCTTTTGCGCGCGTGTCACTCGATCTACGCCTCGGGCTTCGTCGATAGCAGCAGCAGCCCCGAGAGGAGTTGTAGTAGTAATGCGCGCGACCAGGGTCTGCTGACGAGATTTTAATGACACAGGTCTGTCGCTGCTTCGCCAGTCCGCCTGCACGCGAGTTGCGCAGCCGTTTCCCTTTGGCTACATCTGAGTATGGCGAGGCTCGACGCGTGCGCGCGCAGTGCAATCAGGTGTCAAGGTGTCAGCACCGTCGATGCTCGCCAGTGTTCAGCCTCAGTGTGTAGCTCGTGTTGAACTAGGAGGTAAATGTGGTATTTGCGCGGAGTTTATTGTCAGTGGAAGTCAATATGCTCCATTTTACACCTCAGCCAATGTGTGTTGAGCGCGTTATGTGTGTCTCTCGCTGGGTGGTGTTTGTATGTCAGTAGGTTATTGGGTGTATGTCGCCTTTAGGGCAACAGAAAGAAGTGTGCGCGAGTGTGTGTGGGCATGTACACATGTCTGGATAAGCCTCTTACTGTTGAGATATACACCAGACAATAGCATCTGCTGCTTAATCACCCCTCATACACACACACACATACACACACATATAACCTATGCTCTCCATGATCCGACTAATTAATATACATATCCTCATAATTATCTTTCTATAACTTCAAATACAACAAAAATGCTGCTAAATAAATGTCATGCCTGCTGTTTTATCCATTTTCCTTTGTCTACATCTCCATATTTGTCACCAACAAAATGGCCTGCAGAGGACTACCCACTTCCCTATACCAACAGGATTATATGAAATACACTCTACAACAAATATCTGCAAATGCACTGCAGGAATAAACGATTGTTTCACTTATTACTCAGACGCTTTGGAGAGAATTGATCCAGACTCCATGCTGCATGCAGAGTCCTGTTATGTCCATCAATTATCCTGCAAAATGTAAAAACAAGCCCATACTTCAAATCAGAAGAAGAGAGGGATTTTTTTTAGAGGGGGCTGACATGGTGAGAAAGTGAAGGGACTGTCACAAGAGTATGAAGACTGTGATGTGATTTAGAAGATGGATAGAGATTGGTAAGTGTTGGAAAGGGGGAGCTAGAGAGTGGTGCAAAGAAAAATATTCACTGATGTACTGCCAAACAGAGCAGAACAAAATTGCTTCCGCATTTGCCTGCCATCCCTGCAAACACACACACAAACACACACACACCAACTACGATAAAGATATGCAAGCAAAAATACATCCTGTCTTTAAGTTTTCACTCATTCTACAGGGAGTGAATCGATTCCAGTATTTAGTTTTGTTCAGGAAGGATGAAGACTTTTTTTTTGAAGGTGGATGAACAGATGGATCTCACTGAGACCCAGAATGGAAGAAAGACACACCTAGACGATGCCAAGCTCGGTGTGCTAAAGTGCATGTAGCGCTCAGGCCGTTTCAGTTTTTCCATCCTGTTCCCGTGTTGAACAGTAAGGGGTGGACAGGATGTCCAAGGTCCCTGCAGCGAAGACTCTGCATGTAGCTGTGAGTGTTCAGTCCATACAGGCAGAGGACAAAGCTGAACACACACCCATAAACCCTACGGCACAAATTATATGTAACAGAGCAGCTTCTCTGTTGATGCAGTCTCTTTATGAGCTTGAAGCTAATTTGCTCTGTAATATTCATAATGGCTAAAAACAGAATCATTCAGACAATTAATATAATTTTGCAGCACTTTCATTTTGAACTTTTACACATAAGGAAAAAAAAGTTGAAAAACTACTGGTTAATCTTTATTTAATGGGGCATTTCTCAAATGTTGTGTTGAGGTGGATTTTCCAATAATTAGGAAAAGCCCCTAAAGCACAAGAGTCTGTTCCTAAATGACCCTCAGGGTTTTAGTAGACTCTCAGGGACTTATCTATCACAAACAGATGCTTCACTCTGTGGTGTAAATCACTGAAAATACACAACACTGCACCTGACTCGAGGCAAGTTGGATGACACTTTGATGACATCACGTTTCGGTCAATGTTTCCGTTTCAGAAGTTGTTTATGGTTTTAAAAGCCAATGGTGTCATGTGGATTGTGAGACACTGTCTGCCAAAGTACAATGAAGGGGCTTATGTCCTAAAATCCAGCTTGTGATTCAGTGTGAAATGATGAATGAGAAAACAGGAAAAGCTAAAAATGCAGTGCAAAAATGTGGACGGTATGAAAGAATTGTGCTTTAGGTGCTGACAACAGCTGCAGTATGCAGCAGTGCAACCATAGACAGCTGAGTATTTGGGTTCTACAGTGGTGAAGCTACTTAAAAAATGGTACACTACCTATCTCCTGATGTCTAAAGACACACACACACATACATAAACATAAACGTGCACACATTTTTATCTTCAACAGCAGAAGTGACAAAGAGTACAGCTTCTTTTTTACAACTGGGAGAACATTATTACCAGTTAGATATATGATTGTGTTTGACACATTCAATGACAGTCATATCCGTCGTTTGGAAATGGATTTTAGGTTATATTATTTGTAGTATTTTAGATAATGGGATATTTTCACTTTAAAATAATATTATTCCAACACAAATTATACATCAGAAGTCAGACAGTTGTTACCACATGCATTAAATGTACCTTGATTGTTTAACTACTGAGAAAAATGATAAAGTCCTGGATCAGCATTTGATGAACTAAACTGTAAGCGTATTGCATATGATGAACTAAAATATAAAACCAATATAAGTATCCATTTTCTTTGCTACACCTAAATACAAGAAGCCTAATTAAGCATCATGATGACTTACTTGGAAAGTTTAGATCACAGTTTTGATGTTATAGGATGCAGTGAAACATGGATTACTGAAAGATCATATTTGAACATTCAACTAAGATGGGTATTTAAGCTGAATATTTTGTAATAACATGCTATCATTGTTATTTTTCTAGTATATATACATACATACATATATATATATATATATATATATAATTACTATTTTTTCATTA
>JBAMIG010000018.1:9676343-9695687 GCA_037177335.1 Kiunga ballochi | reverse complement strand
ATTTAAATTTTTTGTAAGGTGACCTTGGGTCCTGAAAGGCGCCTAGAAATAAAATTTATTATTATTATTATTATTATAGCCGTTGTGCCCTGGGATGCCAGAACAGTCGAGGAAGAGCAAAGAGAAAAGGATCTTATTGAATTTTCTAAGATGCAAAAGAGAGCGATGGATAAGTGCCAAATAAACGTGCCAGAGGGAAGATGAAAACAGAGCACTGGGACCTCACAGGCAACACATTACATCTATGTAGGGACGACTTTATATCAGGTACAGAATCTGACATTCCTAAAACATGTATTTTACATCCTTTTATAACGATTTCCTAACAGCACGTTAGAAAAAGGCATTATGCAGACCTTGCTGTTCACAAAGGAACAGATGAACACAACACACAAAATTGTTTATGAAATCATTACAAGCCAATTTTGTAACAACTAAATGCCTGTTATCTCCTAAATGTGCCGTTTACACGTTTGTTCTTGGGATGGCAACAAGGAACAGATATGATTCATGTTAAAATGTTAATTTTGGAGCTAAATTCAAATTTATCACCTAGTCTTAAATGTCTAGGTACAGCAAGCCGGATAAAAAGTCCACTCTGACTGCCAGAAAAGTTGTAAAATTTACACCTGGGACGTGAGATTTTTAATTAATCTTTTTTTTTCATAAATAAAAATAACGTCTTCAAATTTAAATTGAGATGTAAGCTCTGAAAGTACAAATTCACGGCTGGCGCCAAAGCTGCAGTGCAACACATCTCCCGCACACTCAGAGCAAATTAGGCCTTAGACGGTTGTGTGAGCTTTGAGTGACAACACAAACCTGGAGGGGTTTGTGCTGCAGGGGGGCCAGCCCAGACGGTGTGTCAGCCAGTACATTAAAATGAGGAGTGGGAGGAGGTCCCATAGGGAGGGGTCTGCTCTCGGCATCCACTTGGTAGTTTATCAAACCCCACTGCTCCAAAAACGCATGGACCCTGGACACAGAGGACAACATTTATTTATAAGAACTCCACTAAGACCAGACATGACAAGACACTCACACACCCACCCAGGTTGTACCTTATGAGAGCACAGACGTCTCCAGTGAGGTTGCGTCGACAGGACGTTGAGCTGAGGTACTCCTGGGGGTTAAGCCGATATGTGTCGATCATGAAGTTACGATATGCCAGGTAGCTGTATCAGAAAGGGAAGATGACACCGATGCACTCTTTAGCATATAATTACATAATGATGAGCATGTGGTATACTCACATTTCAGGAGATTTTGATTTGTTTTTTCCATTGAAGAATTCTGGCAGCGCACGTTTCTCTATTGAGTGAATGCTGGTGAAATATGAATGGATTTTATTTCGGGTATAATTATGATGAAACCGTATACAAGTGCATCACATTGGAATAAAAATGCTTACCTGTTGTTATTGAACCAAGATGTGTAGCTTGGTATAATTATATGATGGGTCTGTTCTGTGATGCTGTCCTCTCCCTCCGATAGGCGTGGTATCTCTCTTCCATCTTCATCTTCCTGGACACACATTCACACAGTCACATTAATAACCGATTTACATCACATAAACAAATTTTACTATTGATAAATTATTCCTGCCGTTACAAACATGTAGACTAAGAGAAGTGGCATTATATTTACCCTTCCTGGGAAATCGTCTTCCTGTTCATCTGAAATAGAAGAAGATTCTGGATGTATACAGATAAATCTCTGCTTGTCAATTAGAGTTAGGGACTGATCTTGAAACATTCACAGCAGGATATGCAAGCTTACCAAGGTCAGCCATGATCCCTCCTTTCACTGGAGTATTCTCGCTGTCTTTCTTCAAGTTCACTATGTAGATAAAGCAAAATGTTAGAAAAGCATAATTGAGGAACTGAACACACAAGTAAAACATTTTCAATAACCTTTGGAAGCTGTATTAGTGTTTTACCATTTTTGGGTAGTACAACTTCCTCCATGTTAGGCACAGGTGTGGGGTCCTCCATATCTTTGGTTAGGTCCTCTTCTGGCTCTTCTTCCTGTTGCCCTCGTCTTCTTCTGCGTAAACACACACACACATGTAATAATTCTAAAATCTTACACTTTGATACGAAAGCAGAACCCTGACGGTGGTAAAAGCTTTGAGTTACCCCTTTTTTCCTTTCTTCCTAGTTTCAGAAGAAGGTGGAGATGGAGAGTGCCTTCTTTTTTTGGAGGGAGTGGACTTTGCCTCCTGTAACAAATGGTCAGCGAGAATAAAGTTTGAAAGAGCATGCAACTTTACATCTAAAACAGAAATGCTTTCAACTCTGTATGGCATCGAGAAGTAGAAAACAAACAAAAACACAGAAACATTTTTAAAAAAAAGAAGAAAAAGATCTGTAAACAATCATGGTTTGTAATTATAGCTTAGCTATTACGTATTGTTTCTTAATGATACAGAATGTTTTTTTGTTTTAATACCCACTACAGATAAAAAGCAAGAACAGCTTTCCACTAACCTGGTCCTCTTGGAGGTGAATACGTTGACGGAGGATGACTGGTAAGTTCCTCTCATTCACACAATAATCCTCCTCATTCATCCATTCATTAAAGACATCTGTATCTAAAACCCAACCGGCATGAACCTAGAGCCCATGAAGACACACACAAATGTAATATTGATGGAAATAAATCACTGTTAAAAATAAAAATGAGTACATACATTACAATAGTACAGTAAGGAAGAATGTAGGCTGCATGCTTTGATAAACTGTCAAGACTTTTATTTTGGCAGAATTTTTTTTTTTCCTTCGTGTGTTTTATTTACCCTCCATGGCCTTTCTGTGTGCAGAAGTTCTTCAACCTCTCCCTCAACATCACTTGTGGACAGCCAACTGTCATAACTGTTGAAAATAACCCAGAGAAGTCATGTTCAAGTAGTTCCCCGTGTCTGCCTATTGTCTCATTTCAGCCAACAAAGGATCAGGTTTGGTACATGCCCTCTTTCTACAGCAATGCAGCAAGAACTTCTTGTCACATCCAAACGGCATTTGGGCTTTGCTGCAAACCAAGATTGCTGTTTTTAGTCAGCTGAAAATGTGTGTTTGTTCATTACCTGTCAGGATGCATGCCCCAGTGTACCAAGACATGTTTGTCTTTTCGCATAACAGGACGCATCCACTCGTCTGAGAATAGATGTCATATACATGAATAATTTTGAATGATCTAATAGAGTTTCAGCAAGAACACACATAACAAGACCTTAACTAACCCTCTTCTGTGGAAACATTCAGCCCATAGATGTGATGACTGGAGATAGTTCTGTCTTCTGTGATGGATCCCTATGAAGGCACACATTTTTACTGAGTGGCTGATTTTGCATGACACTTTGCAGCATTATCTTAACGTCAAAACAGGAAATACATTTAATCAATATGCCTAAATATTCATGCATTTTACCTGGTGTTTGATGATGATACCAGTCAGCCTGCTGGCCAGCTCCTGATCCACTGAAGGGTCCAGATATATCACAGGCAGAGACATGCAGTTGTTCTGTTGATGCAAAATATTTAGGAATAAATAAATCCAGCTAGTTTTTTATTTCACCGTGTTTTTCTGTTTTTCTGTTCATTTTAATACCTGGATTAGAGCTTTTTCTATCACACCGAACATCTCCACATTTCTTTCAGTTCTTGATGGATTCTGCAAGTCAAACCTTCGCCTGTGTGAAAGGAACAAAATGATTTAAACAAATGAAGCACAGGATTGTGAGGAACATAAAATAGCAGAGGCGTACACTTATTACCCACCAGCCCTGCTCAACCTTGAACTTGTAAGAGGTGCCGAGAATGTGGCAGAGTCCTCCACCTGGTTGTAAATCCATGAAGCACTGTGCCTGTAGAGCAAAGCGAGAATCTACTCTCCAGTTTCTTTCAGTGAGCAGGATTTCTCTATTGAACATAACTATGAATTATGGTAACCTCTTATTTGTGACTAAACAAACAAACACAAATTAAGAACCCATTCAACCAAACTAAACCGTGAACCTTCCGAGATCAAAGCACGGGTATGTTTTAAAACTTTTTTTTTTTTACATAATACTTTTACTACAACAGGGAAATTACCAGTAAAAGACTGACTTACGGGCAGTTTAGTGAGAGCAGGATTGTTAGCTTGTCTACCAAAGGCATCCTCCTGAAACTGGAGAAGCTGCAGGGTGAGTGCAGCAAGAGCCTGACAAGATGGAGCATCCACCATCACATGCTGAGAGAGACAGGTTTAGAAAAGAATACGTTTACTTTCACTCAGATGTTTATTACAATGCAGAGTCTACTTTCTTGTTTGTTTGATGCAATTAATTCCACAAGCAGATGTAGCTATTCATTATATAGTGTGATTTACACTAGCACAGCATCTTGTCTTTGTTTAGTACATTATTTGTTACAACCCCCTGTTTTCACCACACAATTTGTTTACAGTGCGAGCCAACAGACGTGCTAATAGGGGGCGGCTAATGGTTAATGTAGCTGTTAACTACCTTTTTGTAGTGCTTTCCAATCCACTGTCGCACTATCTCCAGCTGTGCTAAAGTATCCGGACTCTCCCAGAACCTAGCGGACGGACTACTGTCTTTTTTCCTATTTGCGAATATCCCTGGGCTGGTTTGGCTTGTCCCGGGAATCCCGAGGTTTGTTCCTCCGGACATTGTAGCTATTATAAAGCAGATTTATTTCAAACGGGCAAAACAAAACTGGCTAGCACTGTCGCTAGCGTTTGAGTTCTCGTTATGTCTCGCGAGATGTAACGCGACTGTTGCGATTCAACATAAGAGTTTGATTAATTTTTGTGTCAAGTTATCATTCACTGTCAAAGGCTTATATTATCTGAGTGGTGTGCGCACAAGTTTAGTTAATTTTTACATTAAAATAGATGATGTATCATATTATCTAGAGTAGAATGAAGATATTTGTGCACATCCAGTGTCTTGATTATGAAAATCATTACAGCAAACCGGAAATTATATACAACGTACAAAACAAATATGTAGTGACGTTGGTATGTATTGAAACGTGTGTAACGCTGTAAACACAAACGTGTAATTATTTGCTAACATGTAAAACATAACCAAACTCTCGTTTAGTTGGTCTGAATTACATTAAACTTACTTGTGTGCACATTGCGTGCGTGAGCGCCGCCGTCGGTGAAAACCTACCTGTTTTTATGGTATGTTGTGCAACGTTTGACATGTCATGGGTGTGCAGGGTTTGACAACGTATGTGGAGGGAAATAGAAACTTCTTCCAAGACGTGAAATTCAGGGGCAGTCGCCTGATTATTGATGGTTGCAGTCTGTACTTCCGCCTCTACTTCAACAACGGGTTTGATCAGCAACATGGAGGAGAATACGAAGCTTTTGCTTACCTTCTCACCCAGTTCTTCTCCACATTGGCAGCCTGTAACATTGAGCCTTATGTGGTGCTGGATGGAGGTAAAGTGGTTTACAATTTTTATCATCATCTTCAATGTATGTGTATCACCATGTATGTATTTTATGGCTCATATAGAGTTCAACTTATATTAGTTTACATCTGTGCAACTAGTCACAAGATTTCTTCAATATTGGATATTGATTTGTTTGAGTTTCCTCATATGCTCAAAATTTAAGAGTTAAATATAGTTTGTCGTCATGCATTGTGAAAAATTACAAGCTTGCTACCCAGCCTACTACAACATTGCAACTTCCCTTTTAATTAATGTTTATATAAAATATTATTTTAATGTATTATTATTATTATTATATTAATCTTAATGAATTTTCATGCCACTACTTTATTTGAAACTGTGGAGGACCATAATAACAAAAATACAGTGTATATTATAATGTTCTGCTCGTTTATGAATTAGTTACAGTAAAATTAGATTACATAGAATGGCTAAAGTAAACTAAAGTCGTTTTTTGCAGATGTTGTTTTAATGCACATTTAATTACTGCTTTATTTTTATGATTATAAGGGATGGACCCCAGTGACAAGAAGTTTGCCACACTGCGGCAACGCCTGCAGTCCAAGATAAGGGAGGCGGATAATATTTCTCGTGGCCGTAATGGCTCTATCCTCCCAATCCTTACAAGAAATGTCTTCATTCAAGTCCTCATGCAGAGAGGAATCCCACTGGTTCAGTGTCCAGCTGAGGCTGACTGGGATATTGCATGTTTGGCGTACCAGTGGAAATGCCCAGTCCTGACCAATGACAGTGATTTTTACATCTTTGACCTTCCAGGTATGGATAGTAAAATATCTCCATTCTTTATATTGAATTCACAATTCAGATATTTAGAATGACTTTCAAAGACACGGTTTTACTTTCGATATGTATAACATCCCAGTTATATTTCTCATTTTAGGTGGTTATTTGCCGCTTCGTTTTTTCCAATGGACCAATGCTAATGGAAAAGCCTCTAACCGCTACATCTCAGCTCGGCGCTACACTACCAACAATTTGTGCCGCTGGTTTGGGGGAATGAACCGTGACTTGCTACCCTTATGTGCTGTCCTAATTGGTAATGACTATGGTGCTCCAAAAGAGGCAGAAACACTCCTTGCTCTGATAGATCTAGAAAGAGGTGATGGTAGAGGCCGAGGCAAAGCACCCACTTCTAATATTGAGGGTCTCCTAATTTGGCTGTCCTCATTTCCAAGTGTGCCAGAGGCCCTGGATGAAGTGAGCAGGCTCATGGGTGACAAGTGTAGAAGAGGAAGGGGAGGACAGAAGGCTGGGTTGAGCTCACAGCTGTGGGCAGCTCTGCAGGAGTACCACATCAATGCACCAAGCTCTCTGGCTCACTGGTTCTCAGGAGGTAAGGGAGCTCTAGGAGGGAAGATATCTGGTCTGGCTCAGCTGCCCGAGTACCTGTCAGTGGCTGCAGCACAAGGACAGTTAGCTCCCTTGGTTGTTGATGCTTTGGTGATGCATAGGGTCCTTCTCATCCCCCAAGTAGAGAATAGCAAGCTAGCCAGCAGCCATTGCAGTTCTAGACCCATACGTCAGGCTGTGTATGGGATATTACTGCAGAAAGCTCAAGATAATGCATCTCAAGGAAGAGGTCCAGAAGTCAGACATGGGAGAGGGCGAAGAGGAAGCGGGAATAGGGGCAGGGGGCAGTGTCATAACACAACAGCGGATGGTGTAGGCTTAGTGTGTACACAGGGCTTAAACACCCCTGTCTTTGTTGAGGAATATGACCGTTTGGACCTGAACTTAAAGAAAAACCAAGTGGAGGCACATTCTACCAGGAACCATACACATCTGGATATGCTTAGTCAGGTAAACATTTTTATCAACAGTATTTTCATGTATACTCATTTTTGAGAAAATTGTCTATAAGGTTAATTTTGTTTTTCACTGTAAATTTAATTCAGGCTCCTGTAGCGGTTCGATTTGGCATCTTGCTTGAAGTGTTGGGGGTAAAGGAAACCGCTCTGCATCCTGCTCCTTACCACCTGAGGTTGGCTGTCGCAGTGACACAATACTGGTCTCGAGAAGCCGTGCCAACACCACCACTGCCCCTTCTTCAGGCTTTGGTTCTTGGCATGGTTTATGGGGAAGTGCTGTTAAACAACCAACCTGGAGGTACCCAACACCATCATGCTGGTTGAGATGATTCCCTTAAGTTTTTATACATGAAAAAAAGAGAACAAACAGTGACTCTCTCCACACAAAATCACTTTCTAGCACCAACACAGAACTGGGCTGCAGAGCGAAATGTGTGCGCAGCACTGGATCGACAGAGAGTGAGACCAGGGGAGAGGAAAGGAGTAGACATCGGGGTGGCTCACAGTCTCAGCCAGTGGCAGTCTTGCCTCTGGAGTGCGTTGTGTCTCAATCAGCTATTGCTGATGCCGCTACCTCAGCCTTATCTCTCATGGTAAGATATTGTACAATTCAGTGAATAGTGCTTTTTATAGTCTTTTATATAGACTTTGTATATTTTTGAGGACTTCTTGTATTAAAAGGCTGTTTCAGTTCTTACTAGCTGGTGGGGAATTCCACTGTTATAAGCTGTAGCTTAGACATGCTATTCAAGCTTTTAGGATAACCCTGACAACGATGACCGCGAGTACATTGACAGTCACATAAATTGTATATTTTTGTATTTGCTTCTTGAAGGAACAACTTAAACCAGGAACTGACAGATTTTTCCTCAATAATTGTATAATCCATTAAAGAACAACTGAGCTAAAATAAATGCAACTTAATGGACTGAGTGCATCGACTGCTGCTTTTCCATTTGGGAAAGCTTCCTAAAAAACAATGAAAACAAGTAGCAGATGAACATGATGCACAACAGTGATATTATGGAGGAATCAGTGTTTTCAATCCTCTGGAATCCACAATGTAATTTTAATACTGATTACAAATGCGGGAATCGTCAGCACATCCGACACAAACACTGGTATGCGTGCTTTTAGATTAATTAGTGTAAGTAGACACTAAAAGCATTCATTCTTTTTAAGAAGTAACCAGGGTATTGTTTACATTGGAGTTTTTTATATTTCGAACATAATTGTCATCTGTTGAATTATATAAAAATGACCTTCTCTTCCTTCCTCCTTTCTGTCTCAGGTTGTTCAGTGGTACTTTGGTACATGGCCTCTTCAGGCTCCTGAAGGGTGGCCGGCCTGTTGAATCCCTGCTTCCTCAGGGATCATTATCTGCACAACTCTATTCATGTCTGCTGGATGCTGTGAGGGACTCCGGCTTCAAAGCAAACCCTTCCTCCTCTGGTTTGGGGAGGAAGAAGAGAGGCAGAGGGCGAGGAAGGAGAGGAAGAGGGGGAGCACAGTGTGGGGTGGGAGACACAGAGAGGTTGAACAACAAGTTTGCTCTCTTGATGAGTGAGGAAGAGTATGATGATTGAGGGGCCAAAAATCTTGGATGCACAAGAAATGCTTAGTGTTATTTAGAGGGGAATCATGTTTTGTTTTAACAGCTGATTATTGCACTTCTAACCTTCCTGGCTTCTTTTTATATTCAAATTATGCCACCATCTTATCTCACAGGAAGACTTAGCAGGTTTTCTTGCTTTTCTATTAAATAAATACACAGATCAGTCTTTAACAGTCATACATGCCAAAATGCTGAAAGTAGTCATGCTCCGTTATGTTTATTTATGTTACTTGATTTAAACATGCCATGTTGTAGCTCGCCAAGTTAACAAGAATTTTATGAAATTAAGAATTTTATTGCCTTACTGACAATGAATGTGGTGCTCTTTAAATGACTGGTAATCCTACATGTAAAAACATAAATCCTTTTTTAAAATAATTACATTCAAAAACACTTTTTACACTTGTATCAACATACGGTTGAAAATAAATGCTTACACATCCTTCAAAGGCACACCACTAATATATTGCATAATTTTTTATTTGCATTAATGTAATAATAGAACTGGACGCAAACATCACAACTTAAATTTGCAGTAAACCTGTAAATATTCCTCATTTTTTTAGCAGGATGAGGAGGTTGAGGCAGATGGGGAGGAAGTGGGTGCTGTGTGTTGATGCAAGTCTATTAGGTCCATGTCTTCGTCTTCATTGACTCCGCATGTGTCAACCACACAGATCAGGCAGCTTGTAACAGGAAATGCTCGCACTTTGTTGCACGTTACCCACCTGCAAATAGAGGAAAACATTTGGTGATGAGGACCAGACGCAGCATTTAGAGAAACTCTTCCTTAGAGTTCAACATTATTTTTGTGAAAAGCTGCAACACAAATTGTTTTGTTTTTAAATAAACATATGCTACTGCTACAAAATCGTAGTGAAATTTACTGACTGACCAAAAAGAATATCTATCTAACAAGTTATGATTTCATTGCCTGTAAACCTGTGACAAGACTTCAGTGGTTGCTTTAGTTCAGGAACAGTTAGTATCCTGACCTGTCCGTTTCAGTGTTGTACTCCAGAGCATGTCCGAGTCGCCCGACCCCTTGGAAACCTGCCAGCACATAGATGACATCACCGACGGCCGCACACTTTACTGTCACTCCCCTCCATGGCATCGGGGAAGCAGCACGCCACTCATTACTTGTGATGTCGTAATACTCCACCGAATCCAGTCCACCTAAAAAAGCACAAAAGCAGCGTCACCCTGTTAAACTGTGACTGCTTTGTTTATTAACTTTTGATTCATTCTTGATCTCTGGTCAAAGTGTTATTACCAACAGGCCCCTGTCCTCCAACAGCATAGATCCTATTGTTGACAACTACCAGCCCATGGTTCTTCCTGGCCTCTTTCATCCCACACAGCTCCCTCCATCTGAACAGATCAAGAGGATGTTTCAGACTATAAATAACTGATTAGAGCTAATAATTGGTTTGATGACTCAATCAAAACCCAGAGGATAAAGTCAAGATATGATGTTTGATTTGAAAAAAAACCTTTATCCTATTTTTAACTATATTTGGGGATGAACTTATATGAATAATACACTATTTAAAACAAGGCAAATTTAAAGTACAAGTCTTTTCTCTAATTGTGAAATTACAAATTCTACCTACACACACACATATAAGACAGACAGTGTTGGTCTGGTACACCAAAAGTTTTAGATCAGGAGGGGTCCTGATCTAAAACTTCAAAGTTCAAATCGATTAATAATTAGTTTCATTATATTTGAATTTAAGAGTTTACATGTATTGAATACAGTTTCTACTTCATGCATACAGTTTCTATGTTCATGCAACCTACTGTTGTGTGTTGGGGTCATAGACCTCACAGTTGCTGAGGATCCTTCCAGAAATATTGTTGCCCACTGTTCCTCCACAAACGTAAATGAGCCCATTGGCTTCCACTGAGCCGTGACTGCAGCGAGCCATCAGCATGCTGGTTTTGACGTGCCACGACTCAGTCCTTGTGTCGTAACATTCAAAAAGGTCCAACGCCGAGCTACCTGTACATATAGAATACTAAATACTGTGAGAATTTACAGAAAGACTGCTGGGACTTTAACGCTAGCAGTCATTTCAGTGGATACACAAAACAACCCCACACTCACAATTTCTTTCCTCCCACTTCCCCCTGCTCACCCACTTCTGACCCTCCGGATGTGTAGATCTTGCCCTGAGACGCGCAGGCGGCCAGGCTGTCGCGAGGAGTGGGTGGACCCAGCTTGGAGTACCAGCTGTCCTTCAGCACGTTGTAGCAGTCCATGCGCTTGATGGGAAAGAGCTGCGAACCCCCCAAGATGTAGACTACATTGTCCCAGAAAACAGAAGTAGCATCCCGCCGCTTCTCAAAGGGACAACGAATGTCTGTCCAGTTAGAGTCCTGCATGGAAAATATCATATTTAAGTTAATTTATCTCTCTTTACTGGACAGAACTATGATTCATTAATACACAAATACAAGACCAATAAAAAACTGTTGGGGTTAATCCATTATACTATATTATATATATATTTCTGAGTAAGACCACATGTCTATAGCTCTCTCGGGGTGTGCTGCCTGGTACCTTTGGATTAAAGTAGCGGCAGGACTGAGGCTGTGAACCCCCAAACAAAGCGATGCGGTAGTCATGTTTTTTGCGTCGTGGCCGGCTGCTTTCTCCCAGGTCTTCTCGGTCCTCTAGGGACAGCAGGTGGTAACGCATCCCACCTTGAACAAAACAGCCACTTGTTTTTGTTTAGACTATCCCATGTAAAAACCCGAAAACAAAAAATAGCCATGTACTACCTGCTGACATCTCACTACTGTAATAATGCATTATTACTGTAGGAAATGTATCTATTATAACTATCATTACCATTACTTTTCTCCTCATCTGTTCAAGAAACATTTTAGGCATTTCTATAAATCATTTGTGAAGTCAAATGTGTTTGCATAAATGATTGTAAATAAATTGTTGTAGTGATAAAGTTGAATAAACTAGTGCTTAGATTGAAAAAAATACACCTAAAGACTAAAATTCGACTGATCATTGCAATTGATTGTACAGCTGTTAAACAAAACAGGTGTTTCCATTGTTGGGGTTCTCCCTTTTAGGCTAAAACAGATGTGGATTCCTCTGGAGTTGAGCCATTTGAATGAATGCTGCTCCAGTTTATTATTTTTCTATTGAAAGTGCCCAACAGCACACAAGCTAGCACAATTTTCACTGACCATGATGTGTGTGTGTCTATTTTAAAGCCTTAATTATATTGCTGCTTATGATAGATTGTTGCTGCTAAAATTAAAGGATTTCTTTGATAGTTATCTCCGCTGGCTGTAAAATTGATAGATCGTGTATAGTAGAAGGAATTATTAGCAAGGTCTAAATAAAAATTCTTGATAGCTGAAATTATAATGAATAAAGCAGAGTACACTTTTTAACCAAGATTTCCTAAAGTCCTTAAACCCAAATGAAAATACTAGACTGTGGTGAAAGGTTAGGTTTAAGCCAAAAAAAAAAAAAAACAGCATATTTACCTGAACCTTTTCATCACAGACGAGAAAATGTTCAAATTTATAAACTTTTTCATGACAATATTTTTGATGGCAACCAAAAATGTCCGGTCATGGTAACACTTACCACATGGCATTAATAAAATATGTTCCATGTAGTTCTGCAGTTGCATGAAAGCAAATACTGATAACCAACAGAGTACATTATTTTTTATTCTGAATACAGCTTCGTGTCATTTTCTTTGTTTTTACTCACTGATGACCATTTTGAGGCACTGTGGATTGTCCTGGATGAGGGGTTCAGCTTGTACAGTCTTGGAGAGGAATGTTTTAGAGACCAGAGGAAAGCGAACACACCCCAGCACTTCCACCATGTGCGGTTTTCTGTTGCACACATCGTACTTCAGCCACCGCACTGCAGCATCATAAATCTAAGCAGAAACGCAACGATTACAATGTAGTAAAATACAAGTCACAAAGGGTTACAATTTTACATAAAACATCACTCAAATTTAGTCCTAACATAAAAAAACATTCATTTATAACTTAGGTAATTAAAAAAATGATGCATCTATTAGTCCACATCTGTAACATCTCAAAGCTACTGCCTGTAGAATATTAACAATTCTTGTTAACTATTTTTCTTAAAATATATTTAAAAAAAACACAACAAACAAAAGAAGCACAAAGTCATAGAAAGTGTACCTGGGCCTCAGCACGAACAGTGAGTTTGTCCTGGTGCAGCAGGTGTGTGAGCTGTGCAACATCTAGTTGTAGGAATTCATCCAGTTTGTAGACTTCTGTGAAGTGAAGCTGGAAGAAGTCTTCAGCTGCTGCTTTCAGCTCTGGACAGTCCATACAATCTGCAAGGACTGAGATACCTATAAGAAGACAGAATAAGACTCATTAATGATGGCCAAATTGCATAGTTATTAAAACTTGGATTTGCTATTTTATTGTTACCCAAGCAGTTTGTTGCATCTATCTGTCCTTTAAGGAATTCCACACACATCTTCTTCACTGGCTCTATCTGGTATTGGTTGGCTGCATCCAGCAATGACTGAACATTACTACTGTTCACAGAGATTCTAGCATGCGCACACACATACACACACAATGAAGTGAGCATTAAAAAAGAAAAACATGCCCCATGCTCAACATAAACAGCCTGTCATATGTGTGAACCATAAAATCTGTCAGATTATTTCTTACCGTGCTGTGTAAATAAATTCAATCAACAATTCAATGATCTCAGGCTCAGCACTCCTAAGCTCCACTTCATGGGACATAGACTCCATCATTCTAGCTGGAAATGAGAGGAAAAAAAGAGGAAGAAAATGAAAACAGATATTTACCAAAGTAGAACAAAGGGCAGGGAACATTTTTATTTAACAGAATAAAAAAGTATTATATATAACCACATAACTGTGGTACATGTATTTTTATTATTATTATATTATTATTATTATTTCAATAATTGGAACATTTAAAGAGATGGATAGATTATGTGCAGATTACAATGGCGACCTTAATCCAATGTTTCAAACATGAACATTGAATAATAACATACATGTAATTCAGAATTACATCACCGACAATCCTATCCTTAATCCCCTCCTTAAATCGAAAGAGGTTTTTTTTTTAACTTAGAATTCAACCCTAGGTCTTTTACTGTAAATTTAACTCATTAAAAAACGTTTTCTGTATTTGTGCGTGGCATGTGGAGCTTACTGGTGAACATCAGACTGAAGACATGGCTGGCCGCAGCTAGCACTATTCTGTGGGCAGGAAAGTGTTTACCTTGAACCACGAGTGTTACATCACAGAGAGCACCCTTAAAAAAAGCACAAAATTCATTAGGTCTCAGTACGGAGGCATAAACCCATGCCCAATGCAAATGCCCGATACGGTCATGTTGTCATCTTGTTTTGTATTCTGTTTCAAACATACCTGCTTTCTCAGGTTGTTCATGACTCCCATGACACTGGAGAGTTGCCTGTACTCGTCTTTAATGGCCCACTTTCTTTCGCTTTTCTTCTTGGAGCTTGTTGCTTTTTCTGGAGAGGCCATTCCAGTCATGTCAAGCTGATCGTATTCCCAGCTCACTTAAGCAAAACAATGCTTTTAGCTTCACTGCCAGCAGTGTGCGCCTTTTGTCTCTTTGTTGTCAGTTGTTAAGCAAAAATGAGCAGCTTATTGTGATTTTTTTAATTAAAATGTGAAAATCTTCTGGCAGCTTTTCTGTAAAGTTTGTAGATAAACATGAGCTTGTAATGAATTGTAGAAATTTTTATATATGTTAGCAGAGGTTGTATTGTAAGCTAGGTTTCAGTTCAATCACAACCCACCTTTTTCTTCTTCTACGCTTCTGGGACAGACTCATCTTCTTCGTTGGTCTTGTAGACGTGTTGCAGCAACGGCGCATTGCTGCCCCCTGTGGTCTGAACGCATTGCTTATGTGAACACAGTGCCGTTGTTTAACATGCCAGACCAAATAAATTGTATGAATATTTTTTTTTATTAAAAAAATACTGCACTATAGGTAATTGATATATGACAGACGATTTTCACACTATCGGCTAAATATTTCTATCACGTCTTCTCCTTTATAAAGTAATTTGCGTAGGCTACTTTTGTATCCGAACAAATTTATGAAATAAACAAACATTTTTTGGTTGTTGTGTACTGAATAACTCTTTTGAAATTTCATATTTAACTATTGTAACCACAAAAACACTGTTATCTTCATTCCACCTGTTGGTGTACCTGCTTATTCACACCTGTAATCTGATAGCTAAACCGGGAAAGTTTCTCTGTAAAGTCGCATGACGCTGACGTCATGAGGAATGCGGACTTCAGATGAATTGTCAGGAATAATTGACCTGAAAACAAATTGAAAGACAACAATGCTTCGTTTTCTTTGCTGTTGCTGCTTTTCGAGCGACTCCTCCAGCAACGAGGTATGTCTTTCTGAGTTTTCTCTCAGTTTCGGTAGCCTCATGCGAGTCACGGCTTCTGTTTTGAGTATGTTTTCTTGAATTTTGTTGCCTCATGTAAAATGATCTCTGCAAAAAATGGCCTAATCAATTTAGTTCCCTGATGGTTTGCACACAGTCTAATAAAGAACTCGATATAGAGACACAGTCAAAGAAAAGACTGTAAAACACATTATTGATGAAAAACTGTACACATTCAGATATCCTTAATTGGTGCTTTAGATCTTTTTGCCAGTGAAATAAATGTTTTTAAAAAATATATTTTTCTTTGTTTTAGAGGCAACCCCTTTTGCATCCCACCCTATCATCTCAAGCAAATGAAGCTGAATCAGCCAGGAAAGCTCGCCCAGCACACAGTGGTAAGCAAGCTATCTCTGTATTTCAAACCTGTACTCAAGTCTATGGTGAGTTTTTGTGTCTTGTGGATTAATTTGTCTGTGATTTCTTTTTGCATGATGCTCAGATGCACAGAATGTGAAGCGGATTGGAAGGCTGGCAATGAGAAAAGTGAACGTGCCTGAGTTGGATCAGAGGTTTATTGACATGGCAGAGACCTTTAATGGGCAACAAGAACGTTATGACGCCATGCTTGAGCACATCAGAAACTTGCAGCACAACTTTAACATTACCAGCACTGATAACCTGGCTTTTGCTGTATGTGTAAGGAAGATCAGAGAAGAACACAGTGAGTCACAAACCTTTCAATAGTGAAGGCAGATGCTCTTTATCTTTTTCATTTGTCGATTGAGTTTTGTGTCTTTGTTTTTGTTTCAGATGCAACATACAGGGTTTCTCTCAAGATGAAGGGCTATGACTTCTCCCTCGGTTCAGATCCTGTGGGTGTAGAGGGTGAGGAGGACGAGGAACCGCTGCCTCCAGATCTGCAGCTGGCTCAGAATGAAGTTAAAGGCATTTCTGACAGTGCTAAAGCCACCATCTCAAAGGGTACCACACTTCAAGAGCTTATTGGTTGGCTGCTCCGCAGCCATGATCAAATGGCAGAGCAAGTAAAAAGAGCTGCAGAAACTTACCAAGAACAGGGTAGACTGAGTGAGAACCTGGAGGAGAACATCAGGGAAGTAAAGAGAGCAAAGACGTTATCACAGGCATACAGGCAACAAGCTGGAAAAATTCTCACTGAAGCTGCAGAAATAGCAGGAGATCATCTGTAGGCTAGATGTTTTTCTTTTAAACTGTTTTTTTTTTTTGTTTAACTGGAATACATAGGAGTGTTAAACATTCAAACAAGATATTTTAAGGAACTGTGGGATGATGGACAGGCTTTTATTCAGCTGGGCTGACTGTGACAGCTAATGTGAAGCTAAGAAAGGTGTTAACATACCAGCAGCAAACTAGCTTATTTAGTTGGTCAACGTGTGTGTAATATCATAGGATTTAAACTGGATTCATATCTGCACTAAATTATCAAAAGGGTATAAGGTATGCTGTCTCTGCAAGTCTGTGTATCATGTTTTATTTAGTTTTTGTTGTTTTTCATAAGATAATAAACGCTTACAGTTATATCTCCTTATTTAATGTAATTTCACTCATCTTTCCAGCTTCTACAAAATGTTTGTCATGTATTATGCGTCCTTTTTATAATATATCTTTGTTTTCTATGCATTCACACTCTGATGAGCATATTAGTTTTATTGTGGGCTTAATGTCTTGCCTTAGGATATTTAGACATAAATAAGCACTGGGCATTGAACTGCTGACGTTCCAGTGAGAGGACAACCACTCTACAAGCTTAGTGCCATAACCTTTATAAAAAATTTAAAGAAAACAGCAATTTACTCCTTGTGTATTCATTTCTTATTGATGAATCATGTAACATCAGGCTGCTTAGCACAGATGTTTGCAAGGTCTTTCAGACTCTTAGATTACTAAAAACATAATAAATTATTTGGCATCTCAAATTACTTTCTGGCAATTTTCCTCTTGTTAACATCTTTATAGTTTTCATCGCTTCATTTAGTTGTATTATGAATATTTTATCCGTTTTTTAAATTTTTTTTTTAATGTACTAATGGTTTCTCACATCTTTTCGTGGATGTTTTACCTATAAATTAGATCATTTTGAAAAAAAATTTTTTTTCCTTAAAGACAATTGTATGTTCTTTAAGAATTGTACTTTGTGTGAGTAATATGACAATAGACATGTTAGGTCTCCAGTCCATAACCACCAAACACAGAACAATAAACAAGTATAGACCACTCTCTGTTTTGTGTCTCTGCTTTATATATTTTTTTATTGACTGTTTTTAGAAGTTTTGTCATTGTCTTTTTAAATTTTTTTAAAAATACTTTATTACTATTTGGACATTTTCGTGTTCAGTTTGTTCTTTTTTTTTCTTTTCTTTTTGTATGTTAGTAACCATTCCTCTTTAATGTGGTCATTTGGATCACCATCATGTTGTTGCTTTGTGTCTCTTTATGTGATACACGGTTTGTTTTTTAGATCTCCAAGAGCCCACTGAATGATTTTTTTAAACAGAAAGTCCATAATATTACCTCCACAAGCAGGCAGTAGGGGGCACTACAGAATAACAAAGAAATTATTCTTGTCATGTCCTGTTTTTTTAAGCAGAAGAGCTAAACTAGAACTACAATTCAGATAGATAATTTTGTCTAATTAAAATATTTCCTGTTTTTCAGATATTTTCACAAAAATATAATTGTTTGGTAGATTTTTTTTAGAAGAGTATTATTATGTGAACTTCTGCACAAAATGTCAAACTTTTCTGGTATCTAAATAAAGTATCACACAAGGTAAAGTGATAAAACAGAATTGAATGTAATAAACAACTACAGGGCTTTTAAAACTAGATGGTTTGTTAGTTTGCTTGTCAACATTAAGAAGGAGCAGATTTGCAGTTCTAAACACGCATTGTATGTATTGATTATAAACGGCTGCTTTTACAGTAAAGGCAGACAAACGGAATATGCCATTTTGATTATTTTTTAAATCCATATATTATAATTTTATATACATACAAATGTATAAATAAAAACACAATTAGGTTAGTTTTGAATACATTGATCCCTTGCTGTCAAAGAGCAGCGCCTGACAGCGACAACCTACAATGCTTGTGGAAATTATTGAAGGGCTGTCAGAACGTCTAATTTGATTGGACGACACATTTAAAGGGCGTTACCCCTAATGCTATGCTGTCGTGTCATTGGCCTTAGTTTCTGTCAATAAGTGGAGCTTGAGTCCTGCCGTTTGGTGGTAGTCTGAGTGGAGAAAGTAATGAAGATGGAAGGAGCTGATGGTGTTCAATTATTGGGGAGATTTGTGGAGTAGCCAAATGATAGCCCTTCACTCGTGTCGCTGGAAAGAAAAAAGACAGCGATACCAAGAAATTGACGGATAGCATGTTGGTAAGTAAAGAACACCTTTCACAGCTCACTTGGTGTCTCGTCTTAGCCCAGCTAGCTAACTAGCTAATCTAAATGCAGTCGCGGTGACAGCTCTAAGTCATTCAGCAAGCCGTGACAGAGAACGCGTGACGGCGGAGGATTGATTTACACTCTTTAGCCGATGCCGGTTAAGAAATGCACTGAACTGAAAGACCAGGAGCGCTTTTGTTTTCCATTTAGCCTCAGTCACGTTGAACATGAAACACGGACTGTATGTTAATTTTCAGTGACAAACTGTTTTGCTGCGGGCTTCCTGTGTTGTAGTTGTTAGAATGGGGGACAGAAGCTCTTAAAGACTTTTCAACATGTTTGGGTAATGTTTTTTTTTTTTTTTTTAAATCCCACTAAGAAAAGGATGTTTCTAATTAAATTGACAGACTTTGTACTTGACTGAACGGTAACAAGAACACACCCACATATGGTTAAGATTCCCCAGGTGAACCCTTGTCAGATTAACAACCAAAAAGTTTAAGATAATACATTTGTTTAGATTTTTCAAATATGCATATATA